>CM067309.1:4429527-4489527 GCA_034231615.1 Meghimatium bilineatum | reverse complement strand
GATGAATTACTATTGCGCATCTTGGTATTTATATTTGCTGACAGATATTCGAGGTATGCTAATAATGCGCACCAGAAATGATAATGATAAGGGGATTTCGGGAATAACAGATTTGGCTGCGAAAAAAAACTATAAACAAATGAACTTAATATTCGACATCTCTTTAAACAAAATGGCGCATTGAGAAAAATATAATTTTGATTTTTGTTATCTGAAAAACTTCAAGCAAATAAGTACTGTGTAGTGTAACTGTAATATAATTATTTCTATCGATAGACGTTGAGAATAATTTTAAAATCTAAAGAACTAATACAGATGTTTGGTCATCGCTTGATACAATTTCACCAAATAGCGTAGACTCTGGAATTATAGCATGGATAAGCATGAATGTAAGCATTTTTGACATTGTTTATAACATCCATTTTAACACAGCTCTTGTTTATAACATCCATTTTAACACAGCTCCTGTTTGTAACATCCATTTTAACACAGCTCCTGTCTGTAATATTCTTGTTTACACATCTCTTGTTTGTAACATCCATGTTAACAGAGCTCCTGTTTGTAACATCCGTGTTAACAGAGCTCCTGTTTGTAACATCCATGTTGACACAGCTCCTGTTTGCAACATCCATTTTAACACATCTCCTGTTTGTAAAATCCATGTTAACAAAGCTCCTGTTTGTAACATCCATTTTAACACAGCTCCTGTTTGTAACATCCATGTTAACACATCTCCTGTTTGTAAAATCCATGTTAACAAAGCTCCTGTTTGTAACATCCATTTTAACACAGCTCCTGTTTGTAACATCCATGTTAACACATCTCCTGTTTGTAACATCCATGTTAACACATCTCCTGTTTGTAACATCCATGTTAACACATCTCCTGTTTGTAAAATCCATGTTAACAAAGCTCGTGTTTGTAACATCCATTTTAACACAGCTACTGTTTGCAACATCCATTTTAACACAGCTCCTGTTTGTAAAATCCATGTTAACAAAGCTCCTGTTTGTAACATCCATTTTAACACAGCTCCTGTTTGTAACATCCATGTTAACACATCTCCTTTTTGTAACATCCTGTTAACACAGCTCCTGTTTGTAGCATCCATGTTAATACAGCTCCTGTTTGTAAAATCCATTTTAACACATCTTCTGTTTGCAATATTCTTCTTAACACATCTCCTGTTTGTAACATCCATGTTCACACATGTACTGTTTGTAACATCCATGTTAACACAGCTCCTGTTAGTAACATCAATGTTAACACAGCTCCTGTTTGTAAGATCCATGTTAACACAAATCCTGTTTGTAACATCCATTACTTAGCGAATTGGCTTACCAGTATAGGGTAACCATTCAGTGGATACCCTCTCAAAGTGGAATACCAGGAAATGAAAAAGCAGACCAACTGGCTAAGGAAGGTGCTGCCGAAGACCAACCAGATATACCAATCACCTACCATCAGAAAAAATAGATGATCAAGTCAATAAGAAAGCCACAAACACCAACACAAGATGACTATCATATTATGAACAGACCAGAACAAGTTATAATTCTACGTCTCAGAACAGGACACAACCGACTCCGCAGTCACATGTATACAAAGTTCAAGATTGGCAACACGGCCATGTGTACATGTGGACAGGCAGCACAGAGTGGCAAACATATACTTCAAGAGGGTTCTGAGCATGAAACGCTGAGGCAGACATATTGGCCAGAGGAAACAACACTGGAATCAAAACTCTATGGGTGACTGTATGAACTACAAAAGACAGTGAGTTTTATTAAGGAGACAGAATTACAGATATAGACATGTTTCAAGTGAACGAATAAGAAGAAGAAGTAACATCCATGTTAACACAGCTACTGTTTGTAACATCCATGTTAACACAGCTCCTGTTTGTAACATCCATTTTAACACAGCTCCTGTTTGTAACATCCATGTTAACACAGCTCCAAATAAATTCAAGGTACTTAGTCTTCGCAAGTATAATATGTAGAAATAACACATTAATATATGCCGATGGTTCCATTTTCTTACTAGTGAACATATCATTATTTCCCAATAATGTAATAATGTAGCGGTTTTTTTTTAAACAATATATATATAATGTAGTAGTGTAGCGTTTTTTAAACAATATATATATATATATACATCTTTGCATATGCTTATATAAACTGTGCATATGCTATACGAGGGAGATTCTATGTTTCAACCTCCGAGGTAATAATTCAAATAATATAAAAGATTCACATTGAGCTGTACATTTTCTGATAGCTTGAAATCTTCTTCTTGAAGTATTACTAATTCCAAATATTATCCTGGTACATGTTCAAACACCAACATCAGACTATTTGTTGAATTATATTGATGAAGAAATCAGAAGTCATATTAGGCAATATGGTACGCATAGTTTATGATAACTCTCGTCAAAGGAGTAATTGTGTCACTTGGGTGAATTCATGAGCTAGCTGACAAACAAATGAAGGTGCCTGGTTGTGGACGTGCGACGTATTCTATCGTCAAACCTGATCATAGGTTATAACTGCAGGAAAACTGCAATCCGACAGGCAAAACACGGAGACGAGTTATGACGTTTTGGTACACACTTTTACTACACATAATAGTACATAAAAATAAATGTTTCGACTAAAAGGTTTACACTCAAATACCAACGTCAGATATGTTGTTGAATTTCCTTGTGGAAAAACTTTGAGGTGTTTTCCCACAACCACTTAAACACAGTTGCGTAGAATAAATCTCTCTCCAGAACAGTCCACGTTCTGAGTCTGAAAATTAGGCTGACCCGACTGTTCATTTGAGTTTATCGTAATTTATAGTCTTTCTAACCTCTAACATTAGTTCTAAGCTCTGAACAAAGAGTAGTTCTAACATCTGACCAAGAGTACTTCTCTGAACAAACAATAGTTCTAACCTCTGACCAAGAGTACTTCTCTGAACAAACAATAGTTCTAACCTCTGACCAAGAGTACTTCTCTGAACAAACAATAGTTCTAACCTCTGACCAAGAGTACTTCTCTGAACAAACAATAGTTCTAACCTCTGACCAAGAGTACTTCTCTGAACAAACAATAGTTCTAACCTCTGACCAAGAGTACTTCTCTGAACAAACAATAGTTCTAACCTCTGACCAAGAGTACTTCTCTGAACAAACAGTAGTTCTAACCTCTGACCAAGAGTACTTCTCTGAACAAACAATAGTTCTAACCTCTGACCAAGAGTACTTCTCTGAACAAACAATAGTTCTAACCTCTGACCAAGAGTACTTCTCTGAAAAAACAATAGTTCTAACCTCTGATCAAAGAATAATTGTGCTAAAATACATATTTAACAATGGAGATAAATATACGGAAAATGTTATAAATTCGTGCAGAAATGTTCTGATGCGCACATTCCAACATCTACCGTAAATAAATTACTGCATTTTGTGGGTGGGTGCTGAGAATCAATCAATCAATCAATCAATCAATCAATCAATCAATCAATCAAGTGCCATGTCGAATGGCGTAGGCGATCATGTTTCTCCACTACTCTCTGTCTTATGTTGTCAATAAGCTCGGCTGATGAACTTCTACTGGACCACAATACAAGCCCATCTATTAACTTTTCTCTTTGTCGTCCCCTATCTCTTCTCCCCTTGATCTTTCCAGTGGTTATTAAGTGTTCAAGGTAGTAGTTAATGAGTTTGCCTCTCTTTTGGAGAGGCGTGCCCCTTTCAACCAGCGGACAAAGTCCAATTAGGTTTTATCAGGACACACTACCATAAAATATTAGAGGTAACAAAGACCCCTTTAAGTGTTCAAGCTTTGTTCTTCTCAGCACATGCCCCAGAAACATTTTTAACTATTACGAGATTTATCAATAACAATCTTTCATACATCGCTGCATGAAAGACGCCACACTGAATACCCACAACTCATGTGACGTAGTGTCGCAAGCAATGTAAACTAGTTCACAACGACTTTGTAGACGCTGTGTATAAGATATTAGTTATTGTAGTAGCAGTAATCATAAACATCTAATCTATTACAGAGCTGAGAAATGATACGTGTTCTTCTTGAGCTTGTGCTACGCTGTTGAATGTTGAGTTTTCCGAATATAGTGCTTCATACGAGCTGAGAAATGTTCACATATTCTGAATCATTGCCAGATTTTCCATCAGTTGCAAACTAAACATTTTAAAATATTTCAATATCGTTGACAAGTCAATATTTCTGGAAAATGAAGAGACATCTTACTTCAAACATGATTCAATCTGGGAATGCTTAATGCAAAGATGTGATAACGTTTTTGGATATAACACTGTATTAGAATATATTCAACCAGTATATTCCTTGTTTTACACAAATAATTCTAAGACAGACAGTGATAGAAATGGCACACAAAGGTAAGAGAAGCAGCGCCGTCTCCGAGTACAGCGACGAAAGCAGCAGCAGTACTGCTCTCAGCATTAGCAGCGGTAGTGATGAAAGTGGTAGTGGTTCATATAGTGGTGGTGATACCACTGTGGGTAACACTAGTACTAAAAATTCAGTAATCAATACTCCTACAGAAGCTGACTTACTGACATCGTTACCACCAGAAAATAATGATACAAATCTGGTCTCTGCAATCTCCACCAAACCAAGTCAGCTCACATCAAAAAACAGAAAGTCATCCATGCATGTGAATAAAGTTGCTACTAGATCAAACGTAAATCCAGGAAGCACATATAGTCTTTCGACTATTTTTAGCAGTTTTTTCAATCTTGTTTACAACGCTATCACATTTCTGACACATCTTATTGGGTCATTCTTTCAAAAGGGACATAGAGATAGCACTTATTCTGTAAGAAGTGAAGGAAATAGCAGACGCATTTCCCGAAATTTGAAACACAGGAAATCGGAGTCACCCAAGATCAAAGCACTGCGAAAATCATTAAAGGAATCAGCACATGCGAGGGATTCAAGGATGGCTGAAAATAGAGACTCAACGTCACCGTTAACAGGTGAGAAAAGCGGACAGAATAGCGACCCACAGGAGATCAATGCCACAGCCGAGATACTGGTTAGGGATGACAACATCTCGTGGATAAATAGTCAGGATCGTACTGTCGTTGTTAAGGTAGGGAAATCGTGTCAGCAGAGTCTGTCTTCCAGCCTGATTGTCTATCTCCTGTCTGTTTAAATATTAATCTATATGTTGGTCCGTCTGTCCATCCATCATCTCTCGATCTGTCCATTTACCATCTGTCTTTCTGCCTGTCTGTCTCTGTCTGGCTATATGTGTGCCTTCTTTTTGCTTGTCTATATGTCTGTCGTAAATTTGTCTGTCTGTCTATCTATGTACCTACCTTCCTGGTTATATTTCAGCTTGTCTGTCTAATTCATATTTTCTTATCTCTACCTGTATGTCTGCATTTGTGTCAGAGTCAACCCGCCATCATGTCTGTCCATCCTTCTATCTCGTGTACATCGTATACTTGTATCCGTGGTACACTTGTTGTATCCGTGGTACACTTGTTGTATCCGTGGTACACTTGTTGTATCCGTGGTAAACTTGTTGTACCCGCCTCTTAACGTATGTATGAATTAAATGTCTCTCTGTTCGATAAAGTTGATTTATAGATATCGATAAAATCGATTTATAGATGTCGATCAAATCGATTTATAGATATTGATTAATTATATTTATAGATGTAGATAAAATTGATGTATAGATGTCGATAAATTCGATTTATACATATCGATAAAACAATTTATAGATGTCGATAAAGATTGTAAATTTCAGGTCACATGAATAAAGTTAAAAAGATCTCCATATACAATATATCTTGTGATATTCGCAATATATGATATTACAACAAAAAAAATGAGATCCACAACCCGTCAGGGTGGAACTGGTGTTACTGGATACAACATAGAAAAACCCCACAATACTTCTACTCTCAGCCATTCGGAGAAGTGCAGAAGAATCATGCCCAGAGGAATCATGCCCAGAGGAATCATGCCCAGAGGAATCATGCCCAGAGGAATCATGCCCAGAGGAATCATGCCCAGAGGAATCATGCTGAAAGGAATCATGCCCAGAGGAATCATGCCCATAGGAATCATGCCCAGAGGAATCATGCCCAGAGGAATCACGCCCAGAGGAATCATGCCCAGAGGAATCATGCCCAGACCATATTTCTTGATATTTTCACTCCGGAATTTTATTTTTTTGGTTTTCCACCGTCGACTGTTCCTTGCAAAATAACTATAGAAAGCGAGTTGTGTCTCAGAACTTGTTCAAACCAAGCAAGTTTACATCGTTTCACTACTGCCAATACTGTTCTTGGTAACCAGCAAGTTTGTTAATTTTCTGCCGGACGAATTTATCTTTTCGTGTGGTCTATAAAACAAATTCTTAACATAGGTCTGTAGAATTTGTATTCAGAAACATGAGTCTTTCTTTCTGTGTCTGTATTAAGTGTCCAACTTTGAAATACGTACAAAATTATACTTAGGACTACCGAGTTTAGGTCAAAGGGTATGAGCCCATGGACTGCTGGATCAGCAACCAGCACTACCGAGCCGAATAGATTAATTTGTATTGTCATACCGATCGTACTTTTCCAAATAATATTCACCCATTCTATGGCAGCCGTCGCCATCTCAAGTCTTAACTTAATCTCATTTCCAGAGATTCCATTATCCACATTTAGATCCCGAGATTTTATAAGGTGGTAACTTCAAGTTTGTGACCATTCAACCGGTTGTACCTTAGGATCATGCTTAGTATCGCTAGTCACCAATATCTTGCTTTTAGCAATGCTAAAATCCGTGCCAAATTTCCTACAGATGTCTTCCAACTTTGAGGTGACTTTCTGAAGTTCAGATTTCAAACCAGCCAAGAGATCGATACTATCGGTATAACGCAAACGTTATAAACGTTCCAGTCATGACCATTTACAATAAAAGACCCACTACATCGAATTAAGACTTCATTCGTTAAGTTTTTGACTATTATCGTGTATGGTGTTGGTCACTATTTATATACTTGGTGTCGTATGTCAAAAATAGTGTGACTCCAAGTATATCAATACTGACCAACAGAAATCACGATAATAATACTAAAAAAACAAAGCGAACATTGGTCAGTTTGGACAACCTTCAGTTTGTGGAGATGTGCTAGTAGTCTGCAATATCCCACGAGGAGCCTAAAATTTGTTCCTTGGTGTGGTCTGCTTAGTTTTAGAATGGAGTGTCCTGTGGAAAGTTTCTGCCTGTTCTCTGACCATGTATGTTTGTATTTTTTTTTTATGAAAGTTTTTGCTTCAGTCAGTGATATTCTGTGCTGGAATTGTTCCTTTTTTGCACCAGCTTGTCCCGGTCAGTCAGCTGCATCACTTCCTGTAATTCCACAGTGTGCAGGGATCCACTGCAGCACAACTTTATTGTTAGCAGACACAAAATTAAGGTTGTCCAAACTGACCACGGCCCATGTCACAAGAGTCCCCAGACTCCAGAACATATTCTGAGACAGAGACTCTACGATGACATGTGAAGTAAATTATGGCCAAAAGAGACAGGTCTGAGGGTAAAGCTGTGGGGCAACTTGAGGGCCTCTTGCTGACGACTGAATTCATAGAGGAGGCCCACCTTGGGGTGTATAGACTTGTATTGCTTATATATGAGCATAGGAAACTAATCGCAGAAGTTGAACACGAGTTCTTTGCAGATGTCATATAAGTACTGTGGAGAATCACACATTTGATCACTAGATTCCGCCGAAGACGGATGTGTCGGGCCATTGGCGCAAATAAAACGGCGACACAACGCATTTCCATTCTCAGGACTACATTCTGCTGGAAATCTAGTAGGACATGTCCTGCTACAAGAGAATTCAGCAGGAGTTTGAGAATGTACGCTGAAGAAGATGAAGAAGAAGATCACTAGATTTCTAACAAAGACTTTTCTAACCGTCCTTGTTTCAACCGGGGTTGGACTTATAGTTCAGGTTGCATGGAATGTGGCATCTTCTTCTTTATAGACATGGATTAGGAAGCTATTATGGAAAGTTGGGGATATAGGTTGACAACCTGTCACTTGTGGAAAAAAATAGCTGTTGTTGGCACGTCTTGTCTCCTTTCCTACTGTCTTATTATGAATTGCGTGTTCACCCGTTGTCTTATAGGTTAGAATTGAAGTGCCTTAGACTAAGGGATTTAATCCTTAGAGAATAACCCCACAGATTAGTGGGTTTGCATAGCAGAGCCTCAGGAAAAGGCAGTACACTCCTGCAAATATACTGGAGGGGCGACCCCCTAGACAGTCGACGGCGTATTTTATCGAGCATCTTCTGCAGTTCTACTTGTGTCCAAGCGTATTTGCATTGCCTTTACTTTGGAATTAATCTGCTGAGACGATAGATGGTGCGTTCAAATCGGCAAGTCAATTTCTCCATAAAACATCCACTGTGCAATTTTGAGGGTCTTATAGTCTAGTCTCATAGTCGTTCTGCGGGCATAGCACTACGCTACGGCGTGGGGTCTCTCAGTGCGTAGCGGAGAGATCGCTGGATTCGCCAGTAGTATAAGCTACTGTGAAATACGTCTTTATCGATATTTCGTTTTGTTAAATGATATATGTATTTGTTTCGTTAATAATGTGATCACAGCTTTTCGTAATGTAATATTCTAACACGAATTACTATCAGGACTAACTAATGAAACTTGTAAAAATTGTCTATTTTAAACTATTATTTTTTAGCGAGACCCCACTAAATTCACAGTTGTTGAAGTTAAACCAAGCGAGGAGGTACTCAAACCCGTGACGAAACGACCATCGGCGAGCAGAGTTAAAAAAGGTAAACACAATCACAATATATATATAGTTACTTAATCTGTAAGGTTCTGGAGTCTGGGGACCCTTTTGACATGGGCTTTGGTCAGTTTGGATATCCTTCATTTTGTGTCTGCTAACAATAAAGTTGTGCTGCAGTGGATCCTTGCACACTTTGGAATTGCAGAAAATAAGCAGCTGACAAACTGGCAAAAGCAGGTACAAAAAGGGACTATTCCAACACAGAATATCATTGACTGAAGCAAAAAATGTTACCTGTCGTTAATGTTTTCATGTGAAGGAATGCAGGGCGTCTTTCTATTGGCGGTGGAAATAAAGGTCGTTTTTGCCATAGCAGGCGCCGCGACATGTACAAGAAGGATTTTGATTGTAACTCCAAAAGAAAAAAATCCTGTGCCAACCGTGGATCTGTTGTATATATATTTATTTGCAATATTTCACAATCAATATTATTCGGACTAGCAGAACTTAAACAGAGAAGATAATTGAAATAACAATTTGAGTACACACTTAAAAATACAATAGGCCCTGAGTTTAGGCAATATCATCATGTGGCCTTCTTCTCAAGCTGAATCAGATGATTTCAAAAAGTTCAAAGCTGTTGTTCGCTGAATAAGCTGCAGTTCATCTGTTTTCAAGTAATTGTTTCCTTCTCGAAGCACATGTTCTTCATATTTCTTAAAGCACACACTGTCTCTCTTTGATAGAGCATCATGTTTAAAGGCTTTGAAATCAGATATTTGTATTGATATTGCTCTTATTACTCGTGTTTTGTTGTGCATGTGTTATTGATAAATTCATTTTGGTCGAAACGTCGAGCTTTGTCTATTATTATTTAGTTCCAGTGATTAAGAGAAAATTCACTTCTCAGTTCCTAGTTACAGAAACCATGCAATATCGACAGTGGTATGACTGAAAGTTCTGAGCATGACATGTCCGTCATGTGCAGTAATATATTGGTGGGCAGAAAGAAGCTTACATTGTCATTGTCACAATACGTATGGTTGATTTCTTGCTTCCTGATCCATGGGGTTATGCCCTTTAACCCAATGATATTGTATAATATATGCATGCGTTTGTCCATTGATGGTGTTATGTCTTTTCATCAATATTATGACGTTTCTCATTGTCAAATCATCGTCTACTATTGTCAAAACAACTCAGTGCTGGAGTCAAGTTTCTTATGGCTTAACCTGTTGAACAATTATCCAGTTCGCATTATACCTTACGACGAATCAAATTTCTAGATTATATATATCTATATATTCATTTTTGTTTTCAGCAGAAAAGGAGCCTATTGGAACCACAGTCTATCATCAGAAAGCTAGCAATATCTGGGTTGGTTGTAAGCAAGTCACGGGAGCTGTGAAAGTCCTCCTGGACTATACACATAAATTGGCATTCGTACAAATAATCTCATCAGATTCTCAGGTAACAACACGTTATTCTTCAATACACTTGGACATTGCTTTGTTGTATTAAACAAAACATTTGAATTAAGCATATATAAGCACATCCATAAGAGATTTTGGAAGCGAAATTTATATTTTAAACACAAATCCATGTTTATTCGATTATTGGTTATTGGCACATTTTTATGTCCACTAAACCGCTAATATCTACATTTTGGAGACCCACTATGTAGAAAAGCCGCTCAAATCTACATTTTAACAGCAATTTACTATCGTGTTCGGCATAGCAGATAAACCGTACGGAGACAATTACATTAAGTTCAGAAACAATATTTTGGAACACACTATAACGACGGCGCTATGACGATAGTTCATGGTTGCTGATACAGCGGTTTATGGGCTCATGATGATAGTTCATGTTTGCCGATCCAGTGGTTTATGAGGTTATGGTGACAGTTCATGGTTGCCGATCCAGTGGTTTATGAGGTTATGGTGACAGTTCATGGTTGCCGATCCAGTGGTTTATGAGGTTATGGCGACAGTTCATGGTTGCTATCCAGTGGTTTATGAGGTTATGGCGACAGTTCATGGTTGCCGATCCAGTGGTTTATGAAGTTATAGCGACAGTTCATGGTTGCCGATCCAGTGGTTTATGAGGTTATGGTGACAGTTCATGGTTGCCGATACAGTGGTTTATGAGGTTATGGCGACAGCTCATGGTTGCCGATCGAGTGGTTTATGGGCTTATGACGACAGTTCATGGTTGCTCATCCAGTGGCCCATAGTCTTATTACGATAATTTACACTTGCTGATTAGGCTTTCCATGAGCTCATGATGATAGTTTATGGTTGCTGACTCATCGGTACATGGGCTTATGACGATAGTTTATCATTGCTGCCCCAGCGTTCTGTGGGCTCATGATGTTAGTACATGTTTGCTGATCCAGTGGTCCATGGGCTCATGACGATATTTCATGGTTGCTGATGCAGCGATCCATGGGCTTATGATGATAGTTCATGCTTACTGATCCTGCAGTCCATGGGCTTTATGATGATAGTACATGTTTGCTGATCCAGTGGTCCATGGGCTCATGACGATATTTCATGGTTGCTGATGCAGCGATCCATGGGCTTATGATGATAGTTCATGCTTACTGATCCTGCAGTCCATGGGCTTTATGATGATAGTACATGTTTGCTGATTCAGCGATCTATGGGATCTGATTATTTTTAATAACCTAACTTACCCTTAATTTTATATCAAGTTTTAAAAATGATATTTCCAGAGATTTGAACCCATAATCTTTCGAAAATAAGCCAGTATTGAACTATTAAACTATTGAGCTATTCATAATCTACTATTTATTTTAATAACAATATTAGGCACCAATTATTGATGACATCACACATTATGGTGTACTAAAATGAATATTCCTTGGTCACTCATCGTATATAACCAAAATTATGAATCGAATACTATATTAACAATGTCATAATAATGGAATAATACCCACTAGTTTTAGATATAGTCTGTGGTGTCCCATTGAAACGAAATATAAACCTGTGTTTTACCTAAGTCTAATTATATTAACAATGGAAGTTTTGAACAAATACTGAATTGTTTGTCGAATGTTCTTAGCTCTGTCTTACATATTGCATCTGCAATCTCATCTTCGTAAATACGTGCTCACCCGATACTGTAGCCTGGTTTGGAGCTGTCTACGACCCAGGAAGTAAGACTCAATCCAACGGGGATTCACGAATGAAGTCAGAGGTGAGCTTATTCGAAGATTTGCATTAGAGATGTTATGTTCGTTACAGAGTGAAGGTATGTAAAGGTATTCACAATATTTGAGTGAAGGTATGTAAAGGTATTCACAAGGTCAGTGATGTGTGTGAACGACGGTTATGAGATATGTTGTCGATAGTCTGTTTGAAGAAGTGTATTTGTAAGGGTAAGTCTGTTAAAGTACTCTTGTGAGGGTACGTATGTGAGGGTACGCTTTTTAGCGTACACTTGTGAGGATATTTTTCTGAGGGTATGTTTGTGAGGGTATTTTTGTGAGGGTATGTTTATGAAGGTATGTTTGTGAGTGTGTCTGTGAGGGTGTGTTTGGGAGGGTATGTTTGTGAGGGTATGTTTGTGAGGGTATGCCTGTGAGTGGTACAGAGGTACATGTCTGTTTTGTACCTCTATAGGCCTCTTTATTATTGTATTATTCTACAAAGTCACAATGTTCTGGACTTATTTCTGTTTTATATTTTGTTTTTCATTCTCTTCATGATGATTCTGAGAAGTATTTTGTTTTATTGGCGTACGAGGCTGATATGTACACACACATACCTTTCGATCTGCCTGTCAGTAGGCATGTCTAACTTTACGTCTATCATTTTATATGTGTGTTCGGGTATTATACTCATACTTGTGTGTCTGTCTCGTCAATAAACCTATTCATCAATTTACGCCTTGTGTTCAAGAGGTCATGGGTTCGAATCCGGCTCGTGTTGTCTGGTGTACAAGGTGAATTATTTCGGAGATCCCTGTGGATTATCACTTGAAGCTACGGAGTTACGTGCTATGAGTGATACTCTCAGCAGGCCGCGTGCCGCTTCGTTGAGAGGGGTGAAGTACATATGGGAAACCGAGTACAGTGAAGTCAGTCCTCTACGACTTTTCAACCTTTCAATCAATTTACGCGCCCACACAACACATTATCATTCTGTTTGTACATTTGAAAATACCCCTATTTAGCTATTATACCAGTACAACAATTAATCTGCGAGTCTGTCCGCCTGTACACATACGCTAGGTAGTAAACCAATATTTATGTCCGCCTGTATGTCTGCTTGTTTGTCTGCTTGACTCTATCCATCTATCGATTGTATATTCTATCTATACGTATATTCTTGAATACATGTATCTCTCTTCTCGCTTGTCTTTCTTATGACATATTGTTATATAAGTCAGCATATGTATTCATTTGTTCCGTTTAGTTTGTTAAGGTAAATAAAATATACCTTTTATGATAATGTATGTTCTTTTCAACCGTGGACGTCAGTTGACTGTGGTTATATCAGAACGGGTAGATCCAGGAAAAGGGTAATAATGCTTGTGTTGTTGTAATGCAAAATTGTGCTAATACTTGATAACACACACACAATGACACACACAAATCGACGTTTCGACCAAAAGGCCTTTATCAAGACAGACAACTGAAACAAAATTAAAACATATAACAGAAAGGGAATAGTAATAACATCGGTCACATTGATATGAGTAGTTTTCATATTTTTATATTAATATTTTTATATGAGAAGTTTTATATCAGAACTGTAAACCGTAACAGAATTGTGCTGTCGCGGTTCTGGTAATCCAGTACCCACGACATATCCTCCACACTCATGTTTTATCCGGACAATCAATGTATGTGGTATTTCATACCTAACATTTATACTCATCAGACAGCCCCAGTCAGCACGGAACCAACAGAAGACGATAGTAAGATTCCAGCTGAGACAGAAAGAAAAAGAAGCAAATCTGTCGACAATGAGCCAGGTAAGCATTGTGTAGACAAGATAAGTATTGCGTTTGATCAAAACCGCATGCACCAAAACACACTAAAGTACAGTACTACAGAGTGTCTGTAAAGTGTCACTAGACTTTTTAAGTAGAAGAAATTTGAAAAATGGCGTCACATGATGTCACCAGAGAATGTGCACAAAAAGTCATTAATATAGTAATAATAGTTACTGCTATGGCCCAGCACTGTTTTGGGGAAGCTGGAAAGTACCAATGGAATTTTGATTATAACAGGTGTTGTAAATGTCCACCATAGGTTCCAAGACATGACTGCACATGTCTCTTTATATTATCAAATACCTTCGAAATACATTTACATTTCGAAACATTTGTTCGAACAAAAAAATTGTTCTTCCATTGATAAAACCATTCTGTTTACGTGCAAATAATTACTCCAGCAGACAACAGCCATTCAACGCATATTGCTTCACGATGGACTGTGAAGCACATTTTCTGATGACGTCATGTACGTAGTTTTTCAAATGTTTTCTCCATACAAAGTCTAGTGAGACTTCACAAACACTATATGTTTTTCTCTCTCTTATTCTGCGCAGGCCAAAATCCCATTTTCGCGGTTATTTTTCATAGCAAACATTTACACATAATATCAAGTGAAATATTTTAACAAAATATATATTATATTCATTATAGAGCTACGCGGACATATCTCACAATTTGCGAATAAATGTTCTATCTTAATAAATGTTCTATCTTAATAAATGTTCTATCTTAATAAATGTTCTATATCTCAATAAATGTTCTATATCTCAATAAATGTTCTATATCTGAATAAATGTTCTATCTGAATAAATGTTCTATCTGAATAAATGTTCTATCTGAATAAATGTTTTATCTGAATAAATGTTCTATCTGAATAAATGTTCTATCTGAATAAATGTTCTATCTGAATAAATGTTCTATCTGAATAAATGTTCTATCTGAATAAATGTTCTATATCTGAATAAATGTTCTATCTGAATAAAAGTTCTATCTGAATAAATGTTCTATCTGAATAAATGTTCTATCTGCAAATTTTCAAAATCAGTATAGAGAAGAAAGAACACAAGCTACGAAATTAAGACAGAAATAGAAAAAGAACTCAGAAACATACTTCTACACAACCAACTAAGAAATATCTCCAAAACATCGCCGCAATACAAAAAGCAATTCAATTCTTGTATATTGCTCATATGCCCATAGTTGTAGAAAGCTTCATCACTTTTTATGTGCTCAAACATTTTTATGTTGATTATACATGGGTCACATTTTATTTTCCATTCATTCAACCATTTTTTTTGACAATTTATTTAATCCATATGTCACACTTG
Source organism: Meghimatium bilineatum (assembly GCA_034231615.1). NCBI lineage: Eukaryota > Metazoa > Mollusca > Gastropoda > Stylommatophora > Philomycidae > Meghimatium > Meghimatium bilineatum. The sequence continues at coordinate 4,474,361 of CM067309.1, read as the reverse complement.
CTCGTAGTTACATAATTCCATATTGACTATACGGAGACGCCACATTTAGCATATTGTAAATAAAATGTTTGTCATAAAACAAATATTAAAGTGCTAGGATTACGATTTTAATATCTAATTATGGTAACTCTATCAAGCGACGATTCACTCATTTGTGTGACTTGCACATCATAACCTCATGTTTTAACATACGCTAGTCTACTACACAGTTGTAAAATTACAGGATACTAATTTGTGTGTGTTTAGTTATGTTAAACTACCTGCTAAAATTTGTGTGTGTTTAGTTATGTTAAACTACCTGCTAAAATTTGTTTTACACTTCTGTCATGTTAAACTTGGCGTTCTAGGAGTTACCTTATGCTTATTTAAAGTAAATCCTCTACGACTTTTCAACTTTTCAACACGTTATATCATTCCTAATGTAGCACACTATAACCCGTTATACCATTTCTAATGTAGCACATTTCACCACGTTATACCATTTTCGATGTAGCATATTTCGATACATTATACCATTTCTGATGGTTCCCTTTTATACAACAAGAACAAAAAACATGGTTATCACAAATATCCAACATCGCTCTCTTCATTTACACCGAAGTGGGGAAAAAGACACTCAGCACACGACAAAAGACAAATAGTGACAGCAGAAATGACATGTCTACGAAGAATACTCGGAGTGTCATTAAGAGAGAATTAGAAACCATAACACCAGACAGATAACCAAAATAATAACAGAACTGGAACACATCAAAAGACAACAGATCAAGTGGTTTACACATACTTCCAGACTACCGACATATAGCATGCCACAGATGGCCATGACACATAGACATAACGGTTATAAATCCAGAGGCAGACCATGTAAAATATGGATCACAAATCAAAGAAGCCACAAGCTTACAAACAGCACAGAAGAATCTCCAGATAACTCTTCTACCCGTGACGCGGCAAGGCAAACACGGGTCACAGTGTATGATTAGATAGATTTACACCGAATTTGAGGTTAGCACAACAGTCTTTTTCTCTAACTCGTAATTTTCCATAAACGAAATCCTTCGGTGACTGACTGCCTTGTTTTTCTCTTCAATGACATTGCGATACTCCGCAACAGTAATTCGCAACAAGAGTATTATGGTCCCGTCCCACCTCACACTCGTAGAGTTAAGGAGACTCGTAGACGTGTCACTGTGAAAATTCTGAAATTGAGGAGCCACAAACAGGTTCAAGGTGTGTCACAGGAGAATAAGTATAAGGTTGACTGCAACGGATCTTCAGCAACCCATATGTTGTACCTTGGTGGTGCACTGTCGGACTGTAAACTGTCCATCTTGTGATGTTTTTCTCCCACTTGTATCTCTGCCTATAACATTCTCGCCTACCCTCGACTTTACACTCAAGCACGATGGTCTCCAATAACGACCTTTAAACTGAATTAATTAAGACCTGCATTCGTTACTTGTTTTATTATTAATAGGCTTCCCGTTGGTAACTATTTATTTACTGGGAATTTCATGCCACTATAGCCACGGCGACTTCAAGTATATAAATAGTGACAAACCGAAATCCGGGATTATTCTGGAAAGCTTGAATGAACAATCGTCATCACAAAAGTGTTTTCTAAAATGTGTTCAGCTATCTGGCTGGTGTTGCCTTTAGCAATTGCTCAGCAGTGATGGTACATTTCTCCATCTTCTAAGAGCATGAACACTGGCGCATATTTCCTGTTGGTTGGATGTGCAACGCACGGACATTTTGTGGATTAAAAAAAATATTTGATGAGTCTAATTCGAAACCCGAGTCATTCTTGCAGGCTGGCGAGTAACATAGATTCTTGCAGGCTGGCGAGTAACTTAGATTCTTGCAGGCTGGCGAGTAACTTAGATTCTTGCAGGCTGGCGAGTAACATAGATTCTTGCAGGCTGGCGAGTAACTTAGATTCTTGCAGGCTGGCGAGTAACTTAGATTCTTGCAGGCTGGCGAGTAACTTAGATTCTTGCAGGCTGGCGAGTAACTTAGATTCTTGCAGGCTGGCGAGTAACTTAGATTCTTGCAGGCTGGCGAGTAACTTAGATTCTTGCAGGCTGGCGAATAACTTAGAGCACAGTCACTTGGATATACTTCTACTTCTTCTTCAGTGTTCATTCTCGAACTCCCGCTGGATCTCCCTTGCAGCAGGACAATATTCTCAAACTCCCGCTGGATCTCCCTTGCAGCAGGACAATATTCTCAAACTCCCGCTGGATCTCCCTTGCAGCAGGACAATATTCTCAAACTCCCGCTCGATCTCCCTTGCAGCAGGACAATATTCTCAAACTCCCGCTGGATCTCTCTTGTAGCAGGACAACATTCTCAAACTCCCATTGGATCTCTCTTGTAGCAGGACAACATTCTCAAACTCCCGATGGATCTCTCTTGTAGCAGGACAACATTCTCAAAGTCACGCTGGATCTCTCTTGTAGAATGATCATAGTAGATTTCTAGCAGAATGTAGTCAAGAGAATGGAACTACACCGTTTGGTTTTAGTTGCGCCTATGACAGGACACATTCGTCTTCGGTGGACTGGATACATACAAGGACTAATTAATCTTGTTGTATATAAGGGTAGATTGTTAACATTCATTGCGGGTGTTCCTCATACTGTGTTTAAATCTTTCTCCGAAATAGTCAATTGTTTGTTGATCTCATACACAGTAATTCATCTTGGCTGATATGAGATATCTAATTATAATATTGATGCTGTGTTCAAGAGATTTTGAAGAAACAATCTAAGTGTGACCTGTGCTATTTCCGTGTATGTAGATGTACATCGATCAGTGCGAAAATTAATCTTAGAGAATACTTGCTTTCAAGCTATTCTTTTGAGATTTGGTTCAAAAACGGGAAAATCCGAACATAATACTCACTGACTGTGACGTTATTGCTTTGCTCTTTGCTAATATATCTATATATACGCGCTAGATCAGTGTTTCCCAACGTGGTCCCACTCCCCACAGGGGGGACAATTATATTGTTGATGGGGGCAATTCGAACAAGTTGTAATTAGACTTCATTTAGAAATAATTCAATTTTTGAATATAAACAAATTAGTATATGTTACATAGGGGGGGGGGGGGCATCAGAAATTTAGAACTACTTGGGTGTGGCATGATGACAAAAAGTTTGGGAACACTGCGCTAGATCATTCAGCACTTGAGCTCATAAGTGCACATTTATTGTAACTAACTAGCTTTTTTACATATCGTTTAGGTACGGGTGAAAAAAAGAGTGAAATAGTACAAGTAATGTTTCGGAATGCAAACCAGAGTCAGAGATTGAAAACTGTAGTGGAGACCCTGAAAACTTCCCTCAGCTGCAACGCTGTATTCGCTGCTACTTGTGCACCAAAACTAGATTACTCAAATCATAGCCTGCTCAATACAGGTGAAACCGCATCCTCGCAGGGTGAACAACCTCTTTCAATAGATTGTTATCCGGAACCAAAAAAGCCACAGTGTCAACAAACTTTTGAATATCAACAGTTTTGTTACAAGAATCCCTGCAGTCAAAGAAACGAACAGATTGAAAATCAAATGTTCTGGGCTCAGCAATGCCATGAAGCATATGCCCCATTTACACTGCCAGTGGACACATTCTGCAAAAATGGATACACTTTAATCAAAGAAAACTTAAATGGGTTAGCATTTCAGAATCCATGCAGCTTCCAAAATGATTACATGTACGGTGTACAACGGGAAACCTCTCGTATGCACCAGCTAAGATGTGATTTAGCTACCGCAGCACAGGCCACATGGGGATACCAAAGCAAGGGCATATTCAATATCAGAAATCAGAGATGCTACCCGATTCAGAATCAATGTATTAATAAGACACTTTTCCCATATCAGAAATCATCACAATTTACACAGAGGCAACGTTTCGTACCCTCTCAAAACACTCAATACAATATGCCAATCCAGGACTCTGAACTAGACATCCAGAACACGTATCTTCCCATATTAGGTGCTCGAAAAACGAGCCCATCAATATCCTCTAACCATAGTCTATTTAAAACATCAGATATGAATTTAGATCATATGAATGAAGAACAGGTGCTATCAAAACCATCGGCCACACGAGAAAATTCGCTAATCCCTCCAAGATCAACTATGGGTAGTTTGCTAGTCCCTCCAAGGTCAACTATGGGTAGTTCGCTAGTCCCTCCAAGATCAACTATGGGTAATTCTATGCAATCCCAATTATTAAGGTTTGACGAAACTCAAATGAATTTAGATAATATGAACGAGGAACAGATGTCATTAAAACCATCGATCGCACAAGAAAATTCTCTAATCTCTGGAAGGGCAACTATGGGTAGTTCGATAGTCCCTCCAAAGTCAACTAGGGGCAGTTCGCTAGTCCCTCCAAGATCAACTATGGGTAATTCTATGCAATCCCAATTATTAAGGTTTGACGAAACTCAAATGAATTTAGATAATATGAACGAGGAACAGATGTCATTAAAACCATCGATCGCACAAGAAAATTCTCTAATCTCTGCAAGGGCAACTATGGGTAGTTCGCTAATCCATACAAGGGCAAGTATAGGTAGTTCTATGCAACCCCAATTATCAAGGTTTTACGAAACTCAAAACTTAATGGATCTTTCTGCACAAAACGGCATGCGTGTTGATGATAGTCTTGTCCCGAATTGTGTAATCATCAAGCCGCCTTGCAAGTGGCCACCGTTTCACCCAAGACAATTTTCCAGAATACGTTTCTGCTTTGAATCCGTGCAGAATTAGTTTGTGTATGTGTTTGTGTGTGTGTGTTTGTGTGTGTGTGTGTTTGTGTGTGTATGTGGGGTGTGTGCATGTGTGTGTGTGTGTGTGTGTGTGTGTGTGTGTGGTAGCCTGAATAAAGAACCCTGGACATCTCAAGCAACACAAGTGATTGTTTTAGACGCAACACATTCTTTCTTAGAATTTAACAGCAAAACTGTCTCATACACCAAATATATCAGTGTATCATACCACAGGTATATCAGTGTATCGTACCACATGTATATCACTGGTATGCGGTTGCGTTGTGGGTCTCACCAATGGCTCACTAGACAAACCACCAATGCAACAGAAAACCTTAGTAGCTGACATGCCTTTATATTGAGGGTATCTTCTTATAGAAGCTTCATGGCACGTCATCTATGCAATCCCGTAGTCGTAACCTTCGATAACAGTTACCATGTTGTTCCGACAGGCCGACATTGTGCTTGAACTAGTTACAGGGACGGCAACGGGTGGGTGGTACAACAAAGAAATCTGTCGCAAGGGCCACAGTTGTGCCCTGATGTCGACGTCTGTTTCGACTGCATTAGACGTGAAACACCATCAAGTGTGATGACTGCTGGAAGAGAGGGTGGAGCACTTATGGGAATGCCCCACATGCTGTGAGTCTAGTTTCTAATCAAGAATCAAGAATGTATATCAGTGTATCATAGCACATGTATATCAGTGTATCATACTACAGGTATATAAGTATATCATACTGCAGGCATATAAATATGGCAGCCTATGCGACACCTGGATACTATTATTATACAATTTCGAGGAATTGTTGAAAAAATCTAAAGTTAGCAAACGATATTTGAACTTGTTCCGTTCAGCTAACACCATCTTGATTCAGCACATTTTATGATGCTTGCAATTATCATACAAGTATCCTGACGAATGGATCACAAAATGCGAGTTCAGCCAGTACATGCATAGTGAGTACTCGTTAATTACATGAACAATGATTTCTCGCTAGTTACATGAAAAATGAATTCTCGTTAGTTACAGGAAAAATCAGTGCTCGTTAGTTACATGAAAAATGAGTACTCGCTAGTTACATGAAAAATGAGTACTCGCTAGTTACATGAAAAATGAGTACTCGATAGTTACATGAAAAATGAGTACTCGATAGTTACATGAAAAATGAGTACTCGATAGTTACATGAAAGATGAGTACTCGTTAGTCACAATGAAAATAGACAGGGTACATGTGTTTGGATCTACTAATTACACTACTTACCCACATCCAGGGCCGGATGTAGACTTGATAGGACCCTAAACTATTTGAGATATGGGGCCCTAAGCTATTTGAGATATGGGGCCCTAAGCTATTTGTGATATGGGGCCCTAAGCTATTTGAGATATGGGGCCATTTAACAATTAAGAATATATAGATAGTGAAATTAAAAAAAAAATTGAGGGCCCCAAATAAGTGGGGAGGGGGCCCTCAGCTATTGCTTGCTTAACTTATAGGTAAATCCGGCACTGCCCGCATCCAATATAGTGGAACTTTCATGTACATACAATATAATGGAACATACATGTACATACATTATAGTGGAACATACATGTACATACAATATAGTGGAACATACATGTACATACAATATAATGGAACATACGACTGTGAAACATGGACCCTAAGAAAAACATCGGCAAAGAAGATCAACGTCTTTGAAATGAAATGCTACAGAAAGATATTTACAATATTATGGAAGAGAAAAACAGAGAAACTCAGATATTATAAACACATTGAAGATTCCAAAATGTTGGTTACTAAAAACAAAGGTATAATAAAAAGTACTGTTTGGTCATATAAAGAGACACAACTGTTTAGAAAGACACATAATGGAGGGCAGAGCACCTGGACGGAGGAGGAAAGGTAGACCAAGAAGACGATGGACTGATGACATTAAAGATAACATGAATACATCGTTGGAAAAATGCAAGCCGCATCGCCCAAGATAGAGAAGGGTTCAGGGAGTTCATTGGGAAGACAACGTTCTAGAGAGAATACGTCATATGACAGATCAGTTTTGTGGGATAGTGAGTATATATAGAACCTGTGAATCAGCTTTGTGGGCAAGTTAGTGCACATAGTACTTTTATATCAGTTGTGTGTGCCAGTATGTATATAGTACCTTTAGATCAGTTTGGTGGGCCAGTGATTACATATATTATCTTTAGACAAGCTTTGTGGGGCAAGAAGTTCATATATTACCTTTCGATCAGTTGTGTGGACTTTGTGCATATAATAAAGTAAAAAAGTAAAGTAACCCACAGCATTTATTAATGCCGTAGGGGTGTGAAATGCATATAGTACCTGTATTTCAATTGGTGGACCAGAAAAAAAATGCCTCGGCAGGTTTAATATTGCCCAACCCTAATGTAGTATTCTAAAAAATAAAATGGCAGCATTCCTTCTTCTTCTTCTTCTGTATCTGCGTTCATTCTCAAACTCTTGTAGATTAACAGGATGTAGTCCAAAGAACGGCATAAATTGTTCCATGGTTTACATAAGTGACATGATTTCTGAGCCTTTCTGTCTGTCCTACCAGACTTTAGCGTGGTTGTGGGTCACTTTGACTTATATGGGATGGGACAACCATCTCCACCCCATAACTTCCATAGTCGCCTCTTACGATATACATGAACTTTAAATAGTGTTGCTATTCTTTGTGTCCCTCTTCGGTCCCGAGAACACGCGGGAAATTTCCTAATCAGGATGTAGCCATTATCCCAGCATTTCCTATTCAGGATGTAGCCATCTTTCCAGCATTTCCTATTCAGGACGTAGCCATTATTCAAGCATTTCCTTTTCAGAATGTAGACATCAGACTAGCATGTTTAGCTGCAAAATATTTCCTTGGCAGTTTTTACACTCATTAGTTTGTCATTGCTTTCTGAACCGTGTGGCATACAATTATCTGTCTGTGGGATTTGAACCGGCACCTTGATCGTCACAGACACACTCTGTATCACTCCTCCACATAACCAGACTGTTGTATTATACTTATCTTCCATGAATCAAATGTTGATGTTGCACTGTCATTGTGTATAGTTGATTAAACAAACTAATGGTTTCTAACTATTCAAAACTTGACATTAGAGGTTGCATATTTTTCTGCTTTATAAAATAAATCAACAAAAGGATAACTCAAATTATTGATGTGTTCTTACAATTGATTGATGTTGTATTTTATTGTAGCGTGAATGTTGTGTAGACATTTCATGTAGCAAAGAATGAAATTATGTGTGTGAGATTAGTATGCTTGTTTCCTTGGTGGAACTTGATACCACATAGTTTGTTATTATCTCTGTTCAGTTCACGCATCACCTATTTTGACTTTCTGAATCGCATTCATTGAGCCACTTAGTATGCACGCATGGGAATAGGCTTGCGATTCCAGCCAGTTAAGTGAATGCGTTACGGCAAATAATTATATTGTTAGACTGCTTATTGTTTTAGACATTTGGCTATTGAGAATAATGCTGAGAAGTTCATGGACAGCAAGAGAACTACTGAGCAAGTAGTGATGGAAATTGACAGAATTAAGTTATTAATTAACATTATAAAAAGCAATCCATATTATTGATGACATTATAAGGAGGAGGGGGTTGAAATACAATGTATCAACTGTATGTATCAATTTGTGGGAAGAGAGGAACTCAAAGAGTGAAGATACTGTGTAGCTAGTAGATTAGACTACTGCATTTTGGGAGCTGCGGTTGTGTAATGTTAGGTCAATCCCTTGTTAGTTAGCTAACACAGCAAGTAGGCATGGTACAAGTAGACCTAATGATCCTTGTTGTACGGAATCCTGATGTCATGTATTAGTGTTAAATGTTTGTGGCCCTCGAGGAATTTAAATACCTGTGCAGTGTGTGGTTGATGCTGTTGTATGCATTTATAGTAACAAAGAGTATACATGTTGGATGTATTGTCTAAAATAGCATCCTCTTTTAGGGCGTCATTAGTCGAATTCGAAAAACGTATGGACTCAAATTGCAAAGCAAATAGATTCGAGCTGAATAAACTTGGTTGAAATTCTGTCTGAAGATTTCAGATTATGGCTAGAACTCATGGTTTTGGGTTCATGTGTTGTATCAAGGTTGAAATAAAAATGACTCCCGTGGCTCTTCCAGCCACTAGGAAGTTTGGTATGAAGGTTTACGATCTGTGAAATATCGAGGAGTGACGCATTACTCCTGAGCTAGTTAAAAGGAGTTTGGCCAACCACCGAGGCAGCTGAGCACTCATGGGAAACAGTGTGTTATAACGCTGGATCATAATTCAGAATACCTTGACCTTTTTACCATAGAATGAATATTAGAGAGATGGCAGTGAAGATGATACACTGATCAAATGTAGAGATCAATGCCCACTCATGTAGAATACCAATGTTCTCCCAAAGTCAAAATGGCAAGCTGTTTAGCATATTCTCTCGATCTTTCCCTGCATCTCATTCTCTTCAACTTGCTTGTATCATAATGTTTATCCTTTTCTTATGCCGTGCCAAACACAGTGGACACTGACTTCTTCTGATTCGAGTGAACAGCTCTCTTTTTGAAATCATTTATGTCAAGACATTTTCATTATACTATTATACCCATAGTGGCCTCTATTTTCTTCTGCTAGTAGTCATACCAAATTCTCTACTAACTCTACATAATTTCCTGTTATTTCGCAGACTGACCAAGATGGGTTTCCATACATCAATAAAGATTAAATAACTCTTTTCTCGCATCAATTGACAAATATATAATGCATGGAATGTTCTTCATCTTGGGAATAGTTTTCTTTGCCATGAAGAAGAAACATTTTAATTTGTGATCAATAGATCCATGTAAAATCAATACTTGTGACGCAATTTAATAACAATAATAGAAAAAACATGGTTTTGTTTCTCAAAGACGGGAAACCATTATTTCAGTTCTTGTATGTAGCAACATTTGAGTGCTTGTATGTAGCAACATTTGAGTGCTTGTATGTAGCAATACTTGAGTGCTTGTATGTAGCAATACTTGAGTGCTTGTATGTAACAACATTTCAGTGCTTGTATGTAACAATACTTGAGTGCTTGTATGTAGCAATACGTGAGTGCTTGTATGTAACACCATTTGAGTGCTTGTATGTAGCAACATTTGAGTGCTTGTATGTAACAATACTTGAGTGCTTGTATGTAGCAATACGTGAGTGCTTGTATGTAATACCATTTGAGTGCTTGTATGTAGCAACATTTGAGTGCTTGTATGTAACACCATTTGAGTGCTTGTATGTAGCAACATTTGAGTGCTTGTATGTAACACCATTTGAGTGCTTGTATGTAGCAACATTTGAGTGCTTGTATATAGCAATACTTACATCAACAACTGTGTATAATTATTGTGATATGGTGTGATGTATTGTTGAAATATAATATATTCCATATGAAAAGAAAATCCATTTCCCGTCATGGTCTTAGTGGTATCACACTGAGACATTTGATGTAGGAAGATCTACACGTAGTTGTGTCACACTGAGACCCTTTTATGTAGGAAGATCTACACGAATCTATATTCTATAACATCCTGATAAGTTTATAAACTTCACACCGTGTCAATTTCTCGATGTCCACCTCGTTCTTTTCAACCTTCCACCGTAACTTAAAGAACATCTCTTGCTTTCCAGTAATGTCTCATTATGTGCAAATAGCATCGCAGTTTACGTAGTTTCATGATTGTTAATCCATTAGTTCTATCAAATACAAACACTACTTTTACGTCTCAGTAACAGATACACAGTGCAGGATTTACGTATAAGCTACACAAGCTATAGCTTAGGGCCCCAACTAGGTATCTGAAAATCATATTTGGCACTGACAAATAATCTGGACTTATAAAGGGCCTCATATCTCAAATAGTTTAGAGTCTTATCAAGTCTAAATTTGACACTGCTGATACACAACACACGTCTATAGAATTTACTCTCATACATTTGGATGTGAACCTGGCTCTCACAACCATATAAAATATTGACATAACTAAAAATTCATATACGTTAATACGTTAAACTTAACACACACGGGTAGTGTTCCTGCCCTCACAAACTGCAATTAATCTTGTTCAGGCGACCATGACCATTGTCAGTCTTTTCGTAACTTCACCTGTTGATTCACCGTCATCACTCAGCTTGGCTCCCAGGTAAGTAAATGGAACCCCCTCAAGCTTTCGATTGTTGAAATTTATATTAGTTGATATTATTTGAGTACTCTTATTCACCAAGATTTAATTCTATGTCTTGATATTTGTGCCATATTTTTGGCTGGCTATTTATCAGGTTCATCGATGGGTTCGTGTAGATTACAGTAGTTGTATGATGGTCGAATGGTTCGTGTTCCTACTACGCAATTTTTGTTCATAAATTTAAACCTCATACTTCTAAAAAAATAAATAAATTAGTTATTGTATGTTGACAGGCATGTTTAGAGAACATAGTCACAACAGGCAAAATTTAAGGAGACAGAGGGCGACACCGTGAGAAAATATTGACAACATGGCACGGCAAGGGAAGAACAACGACATTGATACATAATACTGTGGACAGGGAGCTGTGGAGAGCCATGACAGCCTATACCAGCTGGCATGGCACCTGATGATGATGATGATGACTGTATGTTGTCATATGAATGAGTACAAGGAGGCTTCCTGTGGGTTGTGAAAATAATGTCCGCTTTGCCATAGCAGACACCGTGACATGTGCAGGAAGGTTTTTGATTTTACCTCCGAAAGAAAAAAACCCTGTCTCAGCCGTGGATTGAATTCGGGACTTCAAGTTCTAACCACAGGGCCTTGTTCATACTTAATGTCTAAAAATAACAGATCGTTGGGCTTGTTTTAATACGGTGGTGTCCAACTCCTCTCTGAAACGCTCATAATGAAATGACAACATAAAAACACAGACATTATCGTATCCCATTTTACCAGAAAATACCACAATTCCTTACCAACCTCTTCAGTAAGGTAGAGAGCGTTCAAACATCCAAAGTATTTTCATTACGAAATTCATAAAAATCAAAAATATATTCATTAATAAATTGATAATAAATAACAGAGATATTCATAAGAAATCAGACATATTCATTACGAAATTCATAAGAAATCACAGAGAATTTCATTAAAACATTCATAAGAATCTATAGATGTATTCATTAAGAGATTCATAAAAAAACCTATAGATATTGGCTGTAGAGATTTTTATTTTGGCTGTAGTGATTTTCTAGGCAATACGTTCAGTAGGTTACCATTTCTTTCAGAAATGTCAGGATGCACAATTGTCTGTGGCGAGGATTGAACTCGGTACCTTGACCGTTACAGACGAGCTCTGTACCACTCTGCCACAGAGTCGGCTATAGATATATTTGCATTGCGAAATTCATAAGAAACCACAGATATATTAGCTTTATAAGAAATGTAATATATATTCAGAAGGAAAGAGAGTGGGTAGAAATGAAAGATATATTCAGTAGAAAAGTGAGTGGGTAGAAATGAAAGATTCATTCAGTAGAAAAGAGAGTGGGTAGAAATGAAAGATACATTCAGTAGAAAAGAGAGTGGGTAGAAATGAAAGATACATTCAGTAGGAAAGAGAGTGGATAGAAATGAAAGATATATTCAGTAGGAAAGAGAGTGGGTAGAAATGAAAGATATATTCAGTAGGAAAGAGAGTGGATAGAAATGAAAGATATATTCAGTAGGAAAGAGAGTGGGTAGAAATGAAAGATATATTCAGTAGGAAAGAGAGTGGGTAGAAATGAAAGATATATTCTGTAGGAAAGAGAGTGGGTAGAAATGAAAGCTGTATTGAGTAAGAAATTCATAACAGGCAAAATATGTATTTAGTAAGAAAGAGGTTATTGTGAAACTGAAGATTTAACAGTAAAAATGAGATTCATAAAAATTCACAGACGTTAAAAAATCAAAGTGTCAAGAAACTACGGATGTAATCTTAGAGGGAAATGTTGCGAGTAAGAGAACAAGGGATATACCAAGACTATGATGGACACAGGTTATTGAAGACCTTCATAGCATGGCACTGGAAGAGATTTAAGAGCTTGTACAGAAACGAGAAGCTTACAGAGTGACAGTGAGGACAACGTTATGTAAAGGACACGTGACAGTTATAATATATAGTATATCATTCTGTCTATTATCAACTCTAAAAAATATTAAACAGAGTAAGAAAGTCTTACAAATCACTGGTGACACACATGATAGCGCGCCAATAGAATCAACGTTTCCACCGAAAAGCCGTTATCAAGAATACAACATAACACACAACGAGTAAGAAACATTATTGTCCACGTTAACATATTAATGGTTATATGAGATATAACGGGAAGTTCGAAAAAGCAACAATAATGAAAAACTTGGAAAGAGAGAGATTAAACAATACCAAACATAAATGTAGTAGAATATCATGGGATTGTGATAGAACGTAGCAGACCGAAAAATGACAACGTAACTGAATATCTACACAAATGAATGACTGATGTTAATCCCAGTGGACTGTGGTGTGACAAATTGGTGAATATATGGGTTCTCAAGCGCATATCGAGTCTACTCATCAGAGGAGCACGATAAGCCGTAGCCTAGACATCACGGGCACCTCGATGGTCTGTGTCGTTGAATTAGCCAGCAATAGGTTCCCAGACCGGTGTTTGATACTGTGAAAATGCCGATATAATCGGTCTCCAAGCCGTAAACCCATCTCTCCTAAGTACGTCATAGCGCAACGTTTACAAATGATAACGTAAATGACGTTACGGGACACACATGTAAGACCTTCTTCGATGGTAAAAGTGACTTTAAGGAATTATGACAGATCGGGTCTGTACATCCTAGGCACATGTGTAGCACATGCTGTGTCTACAGCTAACGTAACTAAAATAACCCAAGACATCCGCCTGAGACAATTGTGCGCCAAGATATCCCAGAGGTTATAAAACACGTCTGTAAGTACTCAGAGAGAGGTTAAGATCTGACTGAAGTAAAGGAAAGTGCAGAAATAGTACACCATGGATTGATTAAGTGCATAATTAAATATGCAATGTTTTTAATGACAGTTTCGCGGAATTCATTGCCTATTATCGATAGTTTCTTCAAAATTAACATATTTGACAAATAATTTAGTTTTTTCAGTTAATGAGTGCACATTGGATAAGCAGAAAGTGTGTACATTGGATAAGCAGAATGTGTGTACATTGTTGTTAAGACTGTGGATATAGAATTACTGTGCCTCCTATTTCTACTCTTGACAGTTGAATGGCATTCGAAAAAATGTGCAGGTCTTCTGAAGTTGACTGAGCGATCCATGTACGATGTCGTGAAGTTCATTTAGTGATCCATGTACGACGTCGTGAAGTTGACTTAGCGATCCATGTACGAGGAATTCAATCAATCAAGTGCCATGCCGACTGGCGTAGGCGATAATGTTTCTCCACGACTCTTTGTCTCTAGTGTTGTCAATAAGCTCGGTTAGTGAGCTTCTACCGTGCCACGATACAAGCCCATCTAGTAACTTTTCTCTTTGTCGACCTCTATCTCTTCTCCCTTTGATCTTTCCAGTGGTTATTAAGTGTTCAAGCTGTGTTCTTCTCAGCACATGCCCTAGAAACCTTGACTGTCTGCCTCTAATGTTTGATATTATTGATCTTTTTACGCCAGCATCAATGAGAACCTCTGCATTAGTTTTCCTGGCTGTCCATGGTATTTTCATCATTCTTCTCAGAAACCACATTTCTGTAGCCTCTAATTCACTTTGAATTTTCTTGTTTATAGTCCATGCTTCACATCCATAAAAAAGAATCGGTTCGATATAACATCTCAGCACCGGAATTCGGGTCTGCATTGATAGGCTTTCATTGCCAAAAATGGTTCCCCTTTTTTTGGAATGCTGATTTGGCTTGTGCTGCTCGGCTCTTTATCTCACTTGAGCATCTACCTTCTGATGTTAACAGGGTGCCAAGATATTTCACTTTTTCAACTTGTGCCAATTTTGTGTTATTAATTATTATGTTGCATCTTGGTGGTGTATGTCTCTCTGATACAACCATTATTTCTGTTTTCTTCTTGTTTATACTGAGACCTTTGTTTTCACTTTCCTCTACTACTTTATCTAATAGGGCTTGCAGTTCTTGTTCGCTTCCTGCGATCAGTACTGTGTCATCAGCATATATCAAGTTATTTATATTGCATCCTCCCACTTTTATTCCGGACATATCTTCTATATTTCACATAATGTATTCTGTATACATGGAGAAAAGGTCCGGTGACATTACACAACCTTGCCTGACACCCATTTCTATCTTTTTAAATCTACCTATAGTGTTGTTAACTCTCATCGCAGCTGTTTGTTTCCAATACATATTTTTTACTATTCTTAGATCTTTCCCATCAACGTTAAGACTTTCTAGCAATTTTATAATCTCTGAATGCTTCACCTTACGATGAATTAGACACCGTTAAAAGTAATTTAAGAGTGAGAACTCTCATCAATATCCATACCACTACCTAAGAAGTCCAGGGATGTGGACTGTACAGAATATAGAACAATAAGTCGAATGAATCATTTAACTAAAATACTCCTCAAGATAATACAAGAAAGAATTAAGAACAAGATAGACACGGAGGTCGGTGAAGAACAATTCGGTTTTAGGAAAAACAAAGGAACCAGAGAAGCTATACTGAGTATCCGACTAGTGATAGATAAATATACAGAAGTTCAAAAACGTATCTAAATTTGCTTCATAGAATACAGCAAGACATTTGACAGAGTCCAACACATAAAACATAAAATGTTTTCAAGAAATAGGCATAGATGGAAAAAACATCAGCCTGATTAAAAAAAATAGATACTGGGATAGACTGCATAAATGTGAAAACAGCTACTCTCCATACATAGAAATAAGAAGAGGGGTAAGACAAAGATAAATTTGATCACCAATCATATTTAATATCTACATAGAGAATATTTTTAAAAATATAGAAGAAATACCAGGACTCCAGATCAATGGGAAAATAATAAACAACCTGAGACACTGTTCTTTTAGCAGAAAGTGAACATGAACTACAAAGACTAATAGATCAAGTCAATAAATCAAGTAACGAATATGGACTGGAAGTAAATATTTAAAAAAAAACCAATATAAAAAAAACCATGATAATCATCAAAGACACAGAAGAAAAAGAGCTAAACATAAGCATCCATGGAGAGAAACTACAACAAATAAAACAGTATCAATATCCTGGACACATAGTCACAAATAATGGCAGGAGTGAAACAGAAATTAAACGGAGAATAGGAATGGCAAAAAGTACCTTCAATGACATGAGGAAATTATTAATATCCAAACACATTACATGCAAGTTAAAAATGAGAATTATACAATGCTACATCTATTCCATATTAACATATGGCTCAGAAACATGGACACTAAAAGAACAATTAGAAGATATAATTGATGTCTATGAGTTGTGGTATATAGGAGAATACGGAGAACATATTGGAAAGAGAAGAAAACAAATAAAGAGGTGCTAAAACACTTCATATGATGAAAGATTTACTAAGAGAAATAAAGATCAGGCAAATAACATATTTTGGACACATTAAAAGACATGCCACCTTATTGAAGACCTTACTTGAGGGTAAAGTCAAAGGGAAGCGAGCAAGACGTAGGCAGAGATACAAGCAAGTTGGAGAATAACAACACAAGATGGACATGTTACAGTGTAGCAGAGTGCATCACCAAAGCAAGAGACAGGGGATTTTGGAGATCTATTGCAGCCAACCTTCGTTGTGGAGACGGCACTTGATGATGATGAATAGTGATTGTATCAGCGTTGAATCACCGCTGACAAAGAGCACCCTCTACACCCAGAAATTATCAAAGTGAAAGGCAGTCGACTAAAGAGAGGAAAGTCGTGAATGAGGAGCGCAGAGGACGTTATACAGAGCGTGTGCAGATTAGAGGATGTACTACCTGGTGCCGAATGGAGTCTAGCGCCATCAGATTGTCCGAGAGTCTTCGAAGGATTAATAGCACTCAATAGAGAGTGCAGGGAATGGTGTCTGACAGTGGTCGAGTCGGAGGTGCTCGCTCTGATCGGTGAGAATTCCAGTGAAGGTGATATTATTATATATACAGATGGGTCAATTGAAAGACACATCAGGAGTGCCTGGGCCTTCACGACTCAAAGGTGAGGGGAGACTATCAGAGAGGAAAGTGGTGTATAGACGACAAGCAGAATGACAATGGAGATTTTGGCAGGAACCAAATCTTTGAAATGGGTGTGCTCACAGACTTTCTGCGAGCATGCCTGTATACTCAGTGACTCCATGAGCATGCTTGTAAAAGTTCAGGCGGGGTACGTTCGAGAACAGTGGCTGTATGCAGTGAGTAATTCCTGTGTGCGTAGAGTGGCTTTTATTTTTGTGCCGGGGCATGCGGGAGTCCGGGTTAATGAGAGAGCCGATAGGTTGGCCGCCCACGCTGCTACTACGGCTGTTGGTGGAGCGATGGATCGGGCAGACATTTTGAATGCCCTACGGGAAAACGAACGAACAAATGACTGTATAAGTGACAATGACTCTTGTTCCATGACTAGAATAAGGTAGCTTGGTTTGGTATGTGGTGTCGCTAGAAAGGAGCGGTTTCGTGGGCGAGAAAATATGATGGTCAATCAACGACGTACTGGGTCCGTCAGCCAACGGGTAATCGGGGATATACTCAAGGAAAGATCTGAGCACCTATGGACTTGTCCGAAGTGCAATGACGCTGATCCAACGACTAACTAACTAAATGATTGTATTTGTAACAATTTTCATACTAGTTTTTTAAACCATTATAATGAAAATTATCTTAGTATTGTAACTCCCGCCGAAGATAGATGTGTCGGGCCACTGGTGCAAATAAAACGGTGACATAACAATATCCTTTCTCAGGACTGCATCCTGCTGGAAGTTTAGTAAGACCATTGTTATGTTGCAATAGAGATCCAGCAGGAGTTTGAGAATTAACGCTGAAGAAGAAGAAGGATTAAAATTCTGTTGTTTTTTTTCAAGCCGTATGTCGAAGTGGTTTTTAGCTGTGGCATTCCGTTGGTTCCCTTTCTGTTGGGAATGCAATGGGGAAAAAATGACACTGTTAAATGAAATGTTTGAGGTTGATTATTTCTTTGCCATGTGAATAATGAAGGAACTGGGGCTTTGAAATGAGATTTTGCCAGAAAAGTGTTCTACAGTTGGCTAAGAAGAATATTTGTCAAACAACATAGTACTGGGCGTGTCAGTCATCGTGTAATGGTGGAAACACTCCGGTGGAGATCGGACCACCTATAGGCATGTCAGGAGTGCAATTCTGATTATCCGATAGCGAACTAACTCATACATTTGTTAAAATCTTAACCTCCCTTATGATATTTTTCCCCCAATCAATCTAGTGACATACCGAATGGCGTAGGCGATCATGTTTCTCCACGACTCTCAGTTTCTTGTGTTGTCAATACTCTCGGTTGGTGAACTTCTACCGTGCCACAATACTAGTCCATCCAGTAACTTTTCTCTTTGTGGATCCCTATCTCTTCTGCTCTTGATCTTTTCAGTAGTTATTTGGTGTTCAAGTTGTGTTCTTCTCAACACATGCCCTAGAAATCTTGACTGTTGGCCCTACTATTTGATATGACTGATCTTTTTACACCAGCCTCAATGAGAACATCTGCATTAGTTTTCTTGGCTGTCCATGGTATTTTCATCATTCTTCTCAGAAACCACATCTCTGTAGTATCTAATTAGCTTTGAATTGCTTCACATACATAAAAAAAGAATTGGTTCGATATGACATCTCAGCACCCGAATTTGGGTCTGCATTGATAGTCTTCCATTGCAAAAATTGGTTCTCATTTTTTTGGAATACCGATTTGACTTGTGCTGTTCGGCTCTTTATATCACTTGAGCATCTACCTTCTAATGTTAACAGGTTGCCTAGATATTTCACTTGATATCTGATACAATCGGATACAATCGGATACAATCGGATACAATCGGATACATCAGATTTTTCAGATTCTGTCTCTTATTGTTACTCAGAGGATTCTACGTAGACAAGTCATTTCTGTTGTAACAAATTTCGTTTTGGATTCTGATATTAATGTTAACATTTGACATTGGTAGCAAAGTGATGGTATGATGGTCGTCTTATATAGTGTAGTTTTGATGTTCATGTTCACATTTTTGTTTTTGAAAATAGGAGACATCTTCCCCAAGTTCAAGTATGCTATGTTACATCTATTTTGGATGTATTTCCTCTTTTCAGTTAGTAAATAGATGACAATAGTTTCTCTTTCTAGTTAGTAAATAGATAACATTTCCCGTTGTGTTACTCCTCTTGATAAATAAAAACAGTTAGATATACGTTTTTGGTAAAGGTAGGTGATGGAGTTAGCTATAAACCAAAATAATACCCTTTTTTGTGCGATATTTGTTTCTTTTTTTTAGAGAAAACCATGAATGGTAAATATTATCGTTTCCTACTTCATGTTCTGATTTCCAATAAACGGGTGAGGAGTGGGAGGATGAACTTTCAAGTATTGTACCTAACTTTTTCTACTATCTTTTTACCTATCTACCTACCTGCCTGCCTGAATGCTTGCCTACCTACCTACCTAGCCTACCTACTTACCTACCACCTGTCTGTTGTTATTTACACTTGTGCTTTTTTTTGCTTTTGGCTATTTGAGTTACATTGGCCATGGTAAATCCGTGTCTATTTAATGTTTCTTTGATTGTCTCTTCCCATCTAGTTCTTGGTCTTTCTCATGCCTTGCAGCCCGGTCTCCTGCTGATGTATGAGCGAAAGGACGGTTGCACAGATCCTAATCTCATGACGTGATCAAACCATTTGGTTTGCTGCCCCCCGATGTAGTCTTGAGATAGTCTTCTTTCCTGTTATCTTCATTTCTCCGGTGGTCTTTGCTCGTGACATTTATATCTTTCCTCAAACATCTCATTTCGCAATCTGTGATCTTTTTCGCGAGTGTCTTTATCAAAGGCCATGTTTGACATTGGTAACGCAGATTTGTTGGTGCAAAAATACTGTTTTTGTCGTTATAATTGTCGTTTTGTAGCAATGCCGATTGGGTGTTTACGTATTGGTGACACCTGGTAAGTCACCTCATTGGCTTTTTGGCACCATGTTTCAATCTCTCTTTGTCGAGTTTGCCATCCTCCGTAAATATGCTTGCTAGGTATTTAAACTCTGGGACTTGCTTTAGTTTTGTTTCATTGACAGATACATTTAATTGGCCTGTTGTTCTGCTTATCTTCATAGTCTCTGTTTTAGATGTGTTTAGTTACATGTTGTGTTGTTCGCAGGTTGTATGAAGCAAGTGTGTGTTCCGCTGTAATTCGTTTTCAGATTCGTATATTAAACATTGATCGTCTGCTAATAGCAGTTCGTTGAGTGAGCTGCGATCTTCATTTGATGCTTCTGCACGGATGAATTTGTTTCTTGTGTTGGTTATTTAGTTTGCTTCTTTAGTTTAGTCAATGTATGTTACGAACAGAAGTGATGACAGTACGTAGCCTTGTCTAACTCCTGTTATCATTTCAAATGGGCCTCTTGTGCTCTCAGTAATATCTTTTTTCTTCTGGCTTATGATATGCCCATATATGATAAAGAGGTATTCTCGAACTCTTTTTTGTTGCATTAACCCAGGAACACTTGTCCATTAATCTGATGTTTTTTCATGAAACATCTTTCTTGGAAGCATTCGATTTGTTTGATGTGTCGGACTCTGTGAGAGTTGTGATCAATGAAGTATAAGTACATGTTTAGTCTTCTATATATCCATCAGTCACTAATCTGTTTATTAAGTGTATCTCCTTTTGGTTTCTTTTCGTTCTAAAATTAAGCTTATTTTCTTCTTCGTCAGCGTATTCGTCTTTATTTCACACATGTACTTTGGTTTTATGTCGATTTTCTGCTCATTCAACTGAACCACGCATAACTTCTACTGAAGTCGTATTCTCCAAGTGTGTCCGACTCTGTAACGTTAAGATGCAATGTTTGCCTCTGACGACAATGGTACCAGATTGAATCCCATCAGGGAAATGTGCATCAGGACTGTCCAGAGAGCAATCTCAACTGAAGGTAAAATATTGCAGCGGTAGTGTAATTTTCAGTCATTCATATGCCATACAGCAGAAGAGGATTTAGAGTACACTAGTTAGTCGTGACCAACAAGCCCGTATGTGGACACCGGGGGGTGAAAGAAAACGAAGAAGACCTAAAGCAACACTAACGAACACCATACTTAAAGAAGAGGAGATAACACGCTGCAAGACCATACAGGAAACTAAAGCTGCAGGCAGCGGTCCGCAACACATGGAGAATCAAAACCTCGGCCCTATGTTCTGCTTGCGGCACGAAAGGAACAAATTAAGTTATTCGAGGATAGAGATAAATATTACTATTTTTTCACATAGCCACGAGGAAGTACAGTACCAGGGTTCTTACTCTGCGGAGGTAGAGGAATGGAGCCAATTCTACAAGATAAAAAATGGGGTAGTTAAGCGATTTATGGTCAACCAATGACAAATCAGCTATGATTTATTGGAAACCGTGTGTCATAACGCTTGTTAATAATGGAGTTTACGTTTACAGTTTCCAGAGAATGACTAGAGCCAAATATGCTGTGCTGATACACTTCTTCACTCTTACATGTCTAGCATGTCCTCAAATAGATGTCAAGGTTATCAGTGTATCGTCGTACCAATGTGTCAATGTATCGTCGTAACAATGTGTCAATGTATTGTAGCAATGTGCCATTGTATCGTCGTAACATTGTATCAATGTATTGCAATCTATTAATGCATGGTCGTATAATTAAATAAAAATGATTCAGACATGAACATATATTAGTAGATAGAGTTAGTAATATGTTTTTCTTCATAAGAATGTTTTTGCAGATCTTACGAGTATCCCATCAGAAAAGATTGAAGATCTCACGATTGTCCACTCAGGAAAGTTTAAAGACCCCACGAATGTCCCATTATGAAAGTGTAAAGATCCCACGAATGTCCCATTAGGAAAGATTGAAGATCGTACGACACGAATGTCCCATTAGGAAAGATTGAAGATCATACGACACGAATGTCCCATCAGGAATATTTAAAGATCCATCAGGACTATTTAAAGATCCCACGAATGTCCCATCAGAAAAATTTAAAGATCCCACGAATGTCCCATCAGGAAAGATTGACGATCTCACGATTGTCCAAACTAACTGCTGTACATGACCGTGGATACGGTTTCATTAAAGGGTTCGGGGTTAGCTACAAAATGAAAACATAAAATACAGCAACGATTTGTCTGGTTTTTGTTAGATGTTTGAGGATTGATTGATTTTTAATTCTTTAATAATTAAAAACAAATTAAAAAAATGTACACTGTTTCTGGGAGGGGGATAACATTTAACATTTAAATTAAGTGGAATCTACCCACTTTTATGGGAGGATAACACTTAATATAAGTGGAAAATTTCAACCTGTTGGGGAGGGAGACGGGGGTGGTGTGACATTTAGTATAAATGGAATGTGCCCATGTTTTTGGTTTGATAGTCAACTGAAATTAATTCCGGAGTTCATGATGAACTGATTGCCAGAGCGCGACGGCAAACATTTTTTGATGACTGCAAAACTCTGATATAAATAAATTGGACTACGGTTGAAAAGAACCGTACATCACCATAAGTGGTACATTTTACTTAACTAAGCACTTTTAAAAATTCTTTCCTAGTACTAAACCTCACGTTCTTCCTAATTGGGGGAAGGGTTGAACCCCCCTCCCCAACCTGCCCCTTTGTCTACCTGCTTGCCATCATGGAACATCATAATTCTAGCACAATACATGCATATATAGTGAGATTTTACTATTGTGATGACACACAACACTTTCTAACCAAAACTATGTTGTACACCCTCTGTATTGGAGGCTGTTTCACAAAACATTGCATACTAATAAATTGAATCCGTTTGTGTACGTTATGAAGCACTTGACCAATCAAACTCCCAATTACACAAACAGGATACAACAGCTTTATTGCTTGTGGTTTCTGAGTTTCAAAACAAACATAAACAGACATCTATTTTTACACAGTTGATGCAAAGTAAAATACGGTGTTTGGAGTCAGGATTTTTCATGTCTAGATATCCATTGATCATGTGGTCAATAACATCGACTACCGCTTATTCACTATATGAGAATTTGGAACCATTTCGTGACACATCTTCAATAGAGTCCTTCCAACAGAATTAATTAGACCCCATTAGTTCAGTTTTTGATTATTATTGGGCTTTCACTTGGTCACTATTTACATACTTCGAATTACATGCCAAAAATAGCCAAGGCACCTCCTAGTATATGTATAGTGACCAAACGAAATCCCAACAAAAATCAAAAACGTAACCAATGGGGTCTAATTAATTTTGTTAATAAAGAGTTAATATTAATTTACCGCCAAAGTGGGATGTTTCGGGCCATTAGCACAAATAAAACGACGGTACAACGCATTTCCGTTCTATATACTACATCCTGCTGGAATTCTATTAGGACCATTGTCCTGCTACATGAGAGACCCAGCAGGAGTTTGGGAATGAACTCTGAAGATGACGAAGGAAGAATGTTCATTCTAGTTAATTTTTATAAGATAATATTTGTTCCAGAAATTAACGTATATGCCTAGCCTTTTACATATAGATTTTAACATATATACGTAGACTTTAACATAATATACGCAGAATTAGACATTTATACGTTGATAAACATATGAATTTTAGCATTTTATGTGAGCCGTAGATAATCTCCATCGATTTAAACATGACAAGGTCTTGGCTCTGGGGTGTTGATTATGTATAGTTGGCTCCTGTCTTGTAGTTCTGCCAACTCATTTGGGGATGTTTCCCAATTCCTCAGTTTCTCTATTATGGTTTCAAGCTGTGAAAAAGAATATTAAAAGCTGTATTATAAACAACAGTACATACATATGTGGGTTAGTCGTAATGAAATGTCTGCAGCACACAGCAATGTCGTCATTTAGTCAGGCACGAAAAGGTAGATTCAAGTATACAGTACGGAAATGTTCGCGTCAAAATAACAGTTGGTTGTAGCGCAACTGGGATTTCTTTCACAGTTTATGAATTTTCTAACGTGTCTCGTCAATTATATTGTCCTCTTCTTCTTCTACGTTCGCTCTCTTATAACCACAGCGAATAAATTGTGTGATTTTCGCCGTGTAGCACGTTGTAATACTAGTTCCACGGTTGAACTATACTATTTGCGCCTCGGTTGGCTCACTTTGTGGCCCGGACATCCGAGGCCCAGAAACATCCATTTACGTCATGCCTTTAATTCGGGTAGTGCTCTTCCCTAGCATGTGACAGTCTGCCTATTTGTCGACAGGTCGCTGATGTGTAATGACGATAGTTTTTCATGTCTATCTCACACGAGGTGTCCCACTGTTAGTGAACTTGCATCGTGAAATTAGACGTTTGGTGCTTGTGTCCATTTGGTACTGAACCTTTTATCACCTACGAGCCTGGTTCAGATTAAGGAAGAACTCAACAGAAGAGTTGGACCCGGGCTCTTTCGCCTTTTTAGCCGACTTGTTGTTCACCGACATCATGAATCCCTCGCCCAAGTCTGAGTCTGACCACACGTTTGGGGTCAAGGTGCATCCTCGAGTTGAACGTCTTTTTCCCGTTTGTGCCTGAATCTATCGGATACATTACCCTTTTTCTCTGCGAGCATGTTTCCGGTATATGAAAGTTCGATATTAGAGTTGAGCAAGGGCTTCTTTCTTTGCCGGACGCCATCGATTGGGTCTAAGTCTCTGTCCGTAAGGAGCATCGGTAAGTAGAAGCTTGTCTCGAGCTAACAGAGATTGAAGTTGCGATTTCATCGAAACGTTCTACCTTTCTATTTGCACTTTGCGCTGCCCTCTGACGAGGTGCTGCCTTTTCATTTTACTCAGTATGTTGTCTTTTCGTCTTTCGCCATGCATCTAACTTTTCGTGTTGTTTTCATTGTCCACCCCTCCAATGCTCGAACCGAACTGACTAGCGTCACTGTGTGTCGACAGTGCCACTGCATGTATTGGCGCAGTGGTATCGGAAATATTGGCCGTCTCTTTTGTAGTCAATTCTCTTTCCACCTGCTGCCTCCACATTCATGAACATGATCCCCAAATGGTTTAGCCAGCGTCAACACGAGCAGCTGAATTTAGCCAGCGTCAGCACGAGCAGCTGAATTTAGCCAGCGTCAACAAGAGCAGCTGTTTCCAGAGAGCATAGCGAGTTGGTCTTTTGGGGATTTTGGTTATCTGCTAACCCTAGCTCTGCCGAGAGCAATGCAGTACCTTTTATACCTGATTTAAATCACGTCACAGCCAATCATACAACCGGATAGTTCAGAAAAGAACGGCAAACTACGGTGTTGACATTCGTGTTGTGAGGTGACAAACATAAGTATCACAGAAGCAAAATCAAGAACCATATACATTAGCAGTGATCAATGTGTTCTGTAAAGACAAAGTCACATATAAGAAGATTATGTGTTCAAATCACATATAAGAATTTGATGAGCTCAAATCACATATAAGAATTTGATGAGCTCATATCACATATAAGAATTTGATGAGCTCAAATCACATATAAGAAGTTGATGAGCTCAAATCACATATAAAAAGTTGATGAGCTCAAGTCAGATATGTGTTTCTTACCGTTAGCTGAATGTCTTGATGATTTAGTGCTTGGTCTTGGAGCACTGTTTCTGTGAAATAACAGTAAATATATATATGGGCAAAATAACAGTAAATATATATGGGCAAAATAACAGTAAATATATAGTGGCAAAATAACAGTAAATATATAGGGGCAAAATAACAGTAAATATATAGTGGCAAAATGGCAATGCATGCGTTTCTATTAAGCAACATAGCAAAATAAATACAGTGAGAATATGTTTGCATGTATATAATTTAAAATATTTAAAAAAAAACCCAAATAGTTAACCAGAAATATGATTTGAAATAAGTGATATTTCTATCAACATGATGTAGTATGATGTAGGAAGTGTGTCGTGGTTTACAGTTAGGTTGTAATAGCTGCGCCTTTCGGTCTGACACATCCGACTTCAGTATTGCTTCTGAGTGACTGATTCTGTGATATTTCTATCAACATGATGTAGTATGATGTAGGAAGTGTGTCGTGGTTTACAGTTAGGTTGTAATAGCTGCGCCTTTCGGTCTGACACATCCGACTTCAGTATTGCTTCTGAGTGACTGATTCTCTATGGAATGAAGAAGTAAACTCCACCTCAATAATAAGCTTCCGCTTAGCCTCATGGCAGGTATTTGTGTACTGTTCTTTGCTTCACTTTCGGGCCTCTCAACACAGGGGGAAAAACCCATTCAAACAAGGGTAAGAGTCATTCATATAGGGGTAAGAAACGTTCAATTAGAGGTAAGAAACACTTAATAAGAGGTAAGAGACATTCAAACAGGGATAAGAAACATTCAATCAGAGGTAAGAAACACTTAATTAGGGGTAAGAGACATTCAAACAGGGATAAGAAACATTCAATTAG
The DNA here is from genome assembly GCA_034231615.1 of Meghimatium bilineatum. Lineage (NCBI taxonomy): Eukaryota > Metazoa > Mollusca > Gastropoda > Stylommatophora > Philomycidae > Meghimatium > Meghimatium bilineatum. The sequence goes on along the minus strand of CM067309.1, from coordinate 4,447,872 downwards.
AGGTAAGAGACATTCAAACAGGGATAAGAAACATTCAATCTGAGGTAAGAGACATTCATACAGGGATAAGAAACATTCTATTAGAGGTAAGAGACATTCAAACAGGGATAAGAAACATTCAATCAGAGGTAAGAGACATTCAAAAAATAGGGTTAAGAAGCATTCAATCAGAGGTAAGAAGCATTCAATCAGAGGTAAGAAGCATTCAAACAGAGGTAAGAAGCATTCAATCAGAGGTAAGAGACATTCAAACAGAGAGAAGAAGCATTCAATCACAGGTAAGAAGCATTCAATCAGAGATAAGAAGCATTCAATCAGAGGTAAGAAGCATTCAATCAGAGGTAAGAAGCATTCAATCAGAGGTAAGAAGCATTCAATCAGAGGTAAGAAGCATTCAATCAGAGGTAAGAAACACTTAATAAGAGGTAAGAGACATTCAAACAGGGATAAGAAACATTCAGTTAGAGGTAAGAAGCATTCAATCAGAGATAAGAAGCATTCAATCAGAGGTAAGAAGCATTCAAACAGAGGTAAGAAGCATTCAATCAGAGGTAAGAGACATTCAAACAGAGAGAAGAAGCATTCAATCACAGGTAAGAAGCATTCAATCAGAGATAAGAAGCATTCAATCAGAGGTAAGAAGCATTCAATCAGAGGTAAGAAGCATTCAATCAGAGGTAAGAAGCATTCAATCAGAGGTAAGAAACACTTAATAAGAGGTAAGAGACATTCAAACAGGGATAAGAAACATTCAGTTAGAGGTAAGAAGCATTCAATCAGAGATAAGAAGCATTCAATCAGAGATAAGAAGCATTCAATCAGAGGTAAGAAGCATTCAATTAGAGGTAAGAAACACTTAATAAGAGGTAAGAGACATTCAAACAGGGATAAGAAACATTCAATTAGAGGTAAGAAACATTCAATCAGAGGAAAGAAGCATTCAATCAGAGGTAAGAAGCATTCAATCAGAGATAAGAAGCATTCAAACAGTGGTAAGAAACGTTATTCTTGACAAGGTTACTGTTACGCGCATTTTTATAACATCCGTTGCCTGCTATACAATCATCATCAAATGCTTCTGCGCATCACAAGTTGCCTAGGACGAACATCGACAATCATATGTTCTTTTGCCACGGCGCTGCACTCTAACAGATTCTATTATTAATCCAACCATCATGTAACAGTAAAACCCAAAGTAACAAGTAGATATGTTTAGTTTCCGTGTTGTGGAACACCCCATCATTTCACATATACAATTACGTTTTGACACACTCACTCCCTCTAAATAGAAGTTGAATTCTCAAATTATTGCCCAATGCTTATATGTTTCAATCATCGCACTGTAAATTCAGACTTTGTCATTGGACATAGAATTGGTCGAATGAAAGAGAATCCAATGAAATCATATAACTGTGTTGAGAAGGTGTATACAAAATATCATAGATCAAATAAGAGTCTAGTAAACTCAGACTTCGTCATGGAGGTAGAGTTAGGCAAATGAAAAGTAGATCCAATTGTGTTAGTTTAACTAATTGTCTGAGAAGCCAATGAGCTTGTGTACTTACATTTCACACATTTTGGGGTATATTTATTAGGGGGTTTATCAACCATTTCGGGGAACATCTCGTGCATGAATCACTGGTTGAAAGTAATATCATTTTGATTTTTCCCCATAATTGATGTGATTTATAGCATAATCAATAAATGCTATATTCCGTCCTGCAGAAGACAGGTCTAGTCTCAGTTAAATTATTAACTTGATTGTTATATGATATTAGGTTACCTTACGTTGTACTCTTACTCTTGAGGTCTCTAAAGAGTCAAATTCTTTAAGAAGTACTACTATACGTCAAAGAAATGAGAAAAAAAGGAACAAGTAGAAACAGAAACCTTAAATTAAAAGGACACGAGCCACAAAGTCAAAAGAATTGACAATTGTCAAAAGACAAGAATAGAAAAAGAACTGATTGAAGGAAAGAGACATAATATCAATAAAAACACAACGCACTCTAAAAGACTCTGATTAAAGACACAAGTATCTAAAAAAAGCACATATAAGTGTACAAGGAAAACTGGGAAAAGGGAGATGAGAAGGACAATTATAATTAATAAAGACTTGAGGGAACATGAGCAACATAACAATGTGATAATTCCAAAATTGGATTAACTGGAAGATTATCCACAGGTTGAGAGGTTAATCCAGGATTAGAATTAAGATTGTCGAGGCTAAATATGCCATATTCTTCGACCTGCAATATCCTTGGACAGTTCGGGTATGGAAGGACTACTGTAGACGGATTATGGTCTATCCACGACTTTCTAGCTACTCCGCTGTTGAGCAGCTGTATTTCTCGTCTTTTCACAAGATGATGACCATTTTTTACTGTAGAGCGCCATTTAGATCTATTTTGTGCAAGTTCTTCCTATGTATATTGGTCTATTTCAAAGGCGTTCAGTGAGGTCTTTAACGAGTTCTTGTTGCGCTTCTTTTAAACACATTCAGATCGTTTACCCTTCTCGCCCTCAGTATTTTTGGCAGGGGATAATCTGACATACGTACCAAATGACCTGCCCTACAAATCTGTATTATTATTATTATTTTTATTGTTATTGTTATTATTGCTATTCTATAAAATCCAGGAACATGTCTTCTATATTGCCCTTATCGTATTTTAGGCCGTTTATTTAGTAAGTAGATTCACGTGCTAGGTGGAATTTGATGTAGAATGAGCTTTGCATAACGTGTGTATCATATGTGTTCAAGTCTGTCTCATAAGTTGTGGAAATATTCCTGTATCTTTGCGAAATGGCAATATGTGTGCACGCCGGTATTCAGTGACTTTATCCTAGATATTGTAATGAATAGGAAATTGTTTCGTCGAGGCATTGCATACATCTGTTTATCTGAGTAGTGATCTGCCTCTGCATCCATTCTCTTGTGAAAATTCCCATTCTGAATAGGAGGCTACTTTTTAAAGTAAAGTGCTGACTACTGGGAATTGGAGTCTTCTGGTGCACACCACTGTGAATTGACGACTTCTGGTGCATACCACTGTGAATTGGAGTCTTCTGCTGCACGCCACTGTGAATTGGAGTCATCTGATGCACACCACTGTGAATTGACGACTTCTGGTGCATACCACTGTGAATTGGAGTCTTCTGCTGCACGCCACTGTGAATTGGAGTCATCTGATGCACACCACTTTGAATTGGAGTCTTCTGGTGCACACCACTGTGAATTGGAGTCTTCTGGTGCACACCACTTTGAATTGGAGTCTTCTGGTGCACACCACTTTGAATTGGAGTCTTCTGGTGCACACCACTTTGAATTGGAGTCTTCTGGTGCACACCACTTTGAATTAGAGTCTTCTGGTGCAAACCACTTTGAATTGTAGTCTTATAGTGCACACCACTTTGAATCGGAGTGTTCTATGACAGAAAACAATGTGGATTTCTTATTGTACATATAATATTCATCGTTTGTAACATCTAAACATTGAAATAATCTACAAGCACAACATTAGTATTTAACAATACACGAACTTTATACATACCTCGTGTATCTTTGGTCGGAATGTTGTTCTGTTTACTAGAACAGCTCGAGAAAAGACTGCTCAACTTTTCAAACACAAATGAACCCACTTCCCTGTCCAGTTGACTTCGCTGTTCAGCATTTTCTTCGGAATATGCATCTTCTTTTAGTTTGTTTCTCTTCAGTTTACGCAAAGCACGCCTCTCCGCCATTTTTACAGTCTCCATGGAAACATTTAATGTGCAGATGGCGAAGTTCAAAAGCGTAATTGTTGATATGACACTGAATATAGCGAACATGATGCGTTGAACGGCGACCTGAGATTGTTCAGAGAAAAAGAAAACATCTTCACTATCTGTAATTGTTCCTGTATGTTTTTATGATTGTATATGATTGTAAATATTATACAATATCGTACTTATAAAATGGTATATCGTATTTCTGGTTTTTCAGCATCCTTCGTCAGCGTTCATTTTCTCAAACTCCAGCAGATTTCCTGGTTTAGTCTGCTGAACAGTGTGTGTTATGCTTTATATAGCTGAACTGCCATTTATGCATCTTTCACATCCGATTTCAGCATGGCTTCTGGGTGACTTTGACCCTCTATGGAATGACACATCAAACACTATCTTCAACCCCTCACCCCCGCCCAACGGCACATACTATATACATGGAAGATATCAGTGCCCATATATACTTACTCCCATTTCAGGTCCGGACAACCCATGGGTTGTCAGATTGTCTAAAACAACGTTTTTCTCAACCTTAACTGAGTTAGCGCTGCTTTTAACCCACTCCCATTCACTCCTTGTCTGCTTTCATTCTCAGATTCCTGCATATTAACACACGTAGTCAACTGACATGAATTAAATGTGTCATTCCAAGCAAATATCACGTTAATTTATATAACACATATCACGGTAATTTATATAACAATATCACGGTAATTTATATAACAATATCACGGTAATTTATATAACAATATCACGGTAATTTATATAACAAATATCACGGTAATTTATATAACACATATCACGGTAATTTATATAACAATATCACGGTAATTTATATAACAATATCACGGTAATTTATATAACAATATCACGGCAATTTATATAACAAATATCACGGTAATTTATATAATAAATATCAGAGTAATGTAAATAACAGATATCAAAATAATTTGTCGAACTCATCGGGCATCTACGGACTCACAAAACAAATTAGACAATCATACATTTTTTTTTCTACTTGTTCATCACATTTCTGGTTTTTCATGCCATGCTCATCTTCACTAGTAGTAACCCTGCTGGTAGTAACCCTGCTCGTAGTAACCCTGCTCGTAGTAACCCTGCTCGTAGTAACCCTGCTCGTAGTAACCCTGCTCGTAGTAACCCTGCTGGTAGTAACCCTGCTCGTAGTAACCCTGCTCGTAGTAACCCTGCTCGTAGTAACCCTGCTGGTAGTAACCCTGCTCGTAGTAACCCTGCTCGTAGTAACCCTGCTGGTAGTAACCCTGCTCGTAGTAACCCTGCTGGTAGTAACCCTGCTCGTAGTAACCCTGCTGGTAGTAACCCTGCTCGTAGTAACCCTGCTGGTAGTAACTCTGCTCGTAGTAACCCTGCTGGTAGTAACCCTGCTAGTAGTAACCCTGCTCGTAGGAAACAATGGTGAAGAGTTCTCAGACCATGTATAAGATGGATCACAGAATTCAAAGAAGCCACAGGAACACTCTTACAAACAGCACATAGGAAGGCCATCTCCAGAGAGGACAGGGGAATATGTTCAACAAAACAGGGAAATATGTTTAATAAAACAGGGGAATATGTTCAATGAAACAGGGGAATATGTTCAATAAAACAGGGGAATATGTTCAATGAAACAGGGGAATATGTTCAATAAAACAGGGGAACATGTTCAATAAAACAGGGAAATATGTTCAATAAAACTGGAATATGTTCAATAAAACAGGGGAATATGTTCAATAAAACAGGGAAATATGTCCAATAAAACAGGGGAATATGTCCAATAAAACAGGGGAATATGTTCAATAAAACGGGAATATGTTCAATAAAACAGGGAGATATATTCAATAAAACAGGGGAATATGTTCAATAAAACAGGGAGATATATTCAATAAAACAGGGGAATATGTTCAATAAAACAGGGAGATATATTCAATAAAACAGGGGAATATGTTCAATAAAACGGAATATGTTCAATAAAACAGGGGAATATGTTCAATAAAACAGGGAGATATATTCAATAAAACAGGGGAATATGTTCAATAAAACAGGGAGATATATTCAATAAAACAGGGGAATATGTTCAATAAAACAGGAGACTGTCTTAAACATAACAAACAAATCAATTGTTGTTTACCTGCCAGATTTCTACAGTACCGTTAGTAATGTCACTAGATCTTGACATTGCCAGAAGGGAAAGTAGCAGAGTGATAATAGTTGACGTTACTGTAAGACATACAAATCATATGTCATATTTATGCAGATGTCACATTTGCAATTTTATTTTGTGTGTGTTATTCTTGCATACTCTATATGTATGTATGGTGGTACATAATTATTGACATTGTGCAACATGGATTGTGAAGCGTGCGTTATGTAGTGGGCATTGTGCTGCGCGGATAATAGGAGTTTTTGTGTTATGTGTAAGCTTCGCTACACCCTTTTATATTTTCTTTTAGATTGTGGCAACATGGGTATTGTTGTTGCCGCTTTCAACCTAGGCGTCTGTCCCTATCTAATTTTGGGTGGTGCTGTAATGATGGAATTTGTTTGAAAACAGTGTATATATTTAGAGTTGATCCGTGAGCATTTCAATTCTTCTTCTTCTTCTTCTTCTGCGTTCGTTCTCAAACTCCTGCAGATCAGTAGGATGTAGTCCGGAGAACAGAATGCGGTGTGTCATGGTTTACAGCATTGCTGCAATATCTGCGCCTTTCGGTTTGACACACCCGACTTCAGCATGACTTTGGGTCACTGACCCTATTTGGGTCACTGACCTCCTTAGTCGCTTCGTACGACATGCATGAAAGGTAAGCAGTGTTGCTATTCTTTGCTCCCCTTTCCGGCCCCGACAACATACGGGTGAGTTCAACTCATTTCAATTCTATCAGGTATATATGTAATCTCTCTCTCTAATACACGGCAAAAGTGCAGTAATTCAAATACTGTTACTAATGCAGGACAAAAGTGCAGTAATTTCAAGTACTGTTACTAATACAGGACAAAAGTGCAGTAATCCCAAGTACTGTTACTAATACAGGACAAAAGTGCAGTAATTCCAAGTACTGTTACTAATACAGGATAAAAAGCAAGAGACTGTACAAAATACAGTCGAATGGAAATGGTAAAAATGTTCAGCAGAATTATAGTACACAGGCTAGTAGCATTCATTATCCACATCTTGATAATATCATGTTAGTTCTAGATTAAACTAAAAGACAACAGAATAAATTATGTGAAAAACCATCACACTACGGACAAATACCATTCTTCAGAAAACAATGTTACATGTATACAAAGATAATGTTACATGTATACAAACCCAATGATACGTGTATACAAACCGAATGATACGTGTATACAAACCGAATGATACGTGTATACACACACAATATAATAGTAAGACAGAATCCGATCACACAAAATTAGGCACATACGAAATGATGCACACACAGTGGCCGTTTCTAGAGAACTTTTCTATCCGTGTATCTACACGACATACATGTATGAAAAGAAAATAAAGAAAGATCTAAGCCAAAACGTGTGCGAAATGTTTCGTTATAAAATAATTTTGCTTCATGTAGCAATAGATAGCGGTACAGTAAACTGAATTATGAACCAGCGTCAAAGTAGACGGCTTCCTATAAGTGCTCAGCTGCTTAGTTAGTGGTTGACCAGAAATCGCCTGACTAGCCCAGCCTACCGCACTTGTTAAGCAGCGATAGCGCCATTCCTCGACTTTCCAAAAACATAAACACTGTTACCGTATTTCCAGGTGGCTGGGTGAAGCACATGAGTAATTTATGTTTCAAACAGCGAATAATGAGTGGGTTCGAAACTCTGGTGTTCTGGTCATTTGGCTAATGCGTTACCAGTGCACTACAGTGACTCTCAATCTAGAATATGAAATGAAAATGCTGTCTTCTTGTCAATTGAGCTTGGATGACTCAGCAAAATTGAAATATAACAGTTCGTAATGTGATATAAAACTAATTTTAAAATAAAGTCGAAGTAGGTACAGTATACATAAATGCTATATTTGTAGACATTTACTATACATAAATGCTACATTTGTAGACTATTACTATACATATATGCTTCATTTGTAGACACTTACTATACATAAATGCTACATTTGTAGACTCTTACTATACATTGCAATCATGTTTTACCCAGACAGCAACCAATTAGCTATTGGGTGGGTGTTGGTTGTACCACCAAGTGATCTCAGCTGTGAGGGAACTGATGACGCCATCCTCATCACTAACATCATCAACATCACCAATAAAGAAACAACCCTATACACTTCAGTTACTATGTAAACCACTTATCCCGATGACTCACCTGTCGAAGAGTTCTCATTGACCTTGCTATTGTACAGGTAAAAGAATGACGCGAATGACATGATGACAATCATCACAGTGACTCCCAGACTTAGCAGCAGCCATCGGGAGGATACCAAAGTCTGTCTCATGATGTACAAATGTGAGTTCACGGCCAGGGGATCTAGTAACCTCAACATTCGAACAAACATGACGCTGCTGACGCAGACAGTGTAGATGTCATCGTACAGGAAAACAGTGTCGAAGGAAGCGAACTCATCTGTAATAGTAATAATAATAGTAATAATAATAATAACAAATAATAATAACAACAACAATAGTAATAGTAATAATAATAATAACAAGTAATAGTAAAAGGTCGTTATAATAATTGTATTTTACTATTGTTGAGGGTATTTGGTGTGTATTATATTTAGAAAACTTGCTGCTGTCTGTATTTGGGTCGGTCATGATGTATGTATGTGGGTCGCTAGTGATGTATTTATGTGGGTCGGTATTGCTGTCTGTATATGGGTCGGTCGTGCTGTCTACATATGGTTCGGTCGTGCAGTCTGTATGTGTGTCGATCGTGCTGCTTGTATGTGGGTCGATCGTGCTGTCGGTATGTCGGTCGGTCGTGCTGTTTGTATGTGGGTCGTTCGTGATGTCTGTATATGGGTTGATCGTGCTGTCTGTATGTGGGTCGGTCGTGCTTTCTGTATGTGGGTCGGTCGTGCTGTCTGTATATGAGTCGATTGTGCATGTCTGTATGTTGGTCGGTCGTGCTGTCTGTATATGGGTCGGTCGTGCTGTCTGTATGTGGGTCGGTCGTGCTATATGTATATGGGTCGATCGGGTTGTCTGCCGTCATTGGACTTTAATTGCATCGTGTTCCAGAAATTGCAACTCCACAGCTCTGCTTATATATCCTCACATCCGTGCGAGGTATAAAAGTTCTCGCATTGTTTTCGTGTGACTTCCAGGTTTAACAGATAACCAAGATCCTAAAGGTACCAAAACGTGGTGCATCCTGGGAGCATACTTACCGTGACTAGTGTGGTGTATCCAGACAACACCGTTAGAGACCGTATTTGTGTTGACTAAGATATGATATATCTTCGAAATTTTGTTGTGTAGTCTGGGAGTAGTTTTTTCAAAGACATTGATAAGTTTCTAAGATCTTTATTGTTTATGGATATTTCTGTTGTCTAAAGTAATCTTTGTGAAGCTATACGTTGGTGGTTTACTTTGCGAAGTTGTAAGTTGGTGGTTTTCTTTGCGTAGCTATAAGTTGGTGGTTTGTTTTGCGAAGCTATAAATTGGTGGTTTACTTTGCGAAGCTATAGGTTGTTGGTTTGTTTTGATCTTGATACGTGAAATAACAAATTAAATGAAACCCACAGCAAATATAGCTAGACAATCAGAATTATAGCTAAACCTCTACATCGGTGGTCCTACCACGTGAACGTGAAGTTGAAGTAAAAAGGTTCTCAATGTGGACTATATTGTGACTATCGACTAAGTGCTACAGGCCTCTAGCTGAAATAATGAGAACCACACTCGTTACATTTTTAATTTTTGTTGTGTGTTGGTGGCCACTATTTATATACTTGGATTCGCATGCCAAAAATAGCCAAGGCCAACCAATATATGTACGCAAATCGGAAAGTAATTGGTGTTTACGTTTTAGATGACAGGCCCCCTATATCTACAGCCTTTGCTGTCCTGGTTGTCACATTGTTGAAGGGGAAACAGTTAAAATTTTGGGAGCCACGGATATACCTATGACTACGGGCATACCTATGTCCACGGACTGACGACGAACATGCCTACGAGGGACAACAACGGTAATCATGTGGATGATTATTAATAAGCTGTATAACAGTTCGTCATTGTGGCGGAGTGTTACAAGGTTTGCGTCTATGCATGTTAAGGTACCTGGTTTAAATCCTCTTGCAGGTAGTTGCTCATCCGGGTCGTTCAATGACAAACTACTAATCTTAAATCCTGCAAAGAAAACCACTAAAGAAAGTAAATACAAGATTTATTACTACATCCATAATAGTAAATAGTCCGGTTCTGTGGTGGCATTGTACAAATAGAGTCTGTAATGGCCAAGGTACAGAACTTGATTCCCGTGACATTTGGACCACTCAGAAAACAATGGCAATCTACTGTACGTATTTATATTATCTAGAAAATCACTACAGTAAATAAACGCTGAGTTGATGGCTACATCCTGAATAGTATACACTACCAATTATTTTTTTTGAAATAATGGGAACTATCAGATTAATATAGAAATATTTACAGAAAAAAGTTGACGAGCTATTTATATAGTAATATTTCCAGAATAAAGTTGACGAGCTATAATTTTAGGTTTGGGGGAGGGGGCACGAAATAAATTATGATTCAGAAGGATGTTGCGAGCGAAAAAAAAATCAGAGAACCATTGAATTAGATGAAATATTTCTTACTTGGATTATTGTTGATAAACTCCACAAGGGCAATGGTGTTGTCTATTCGCAGAGCATATGTTACCACTGCAGCAATAGACACAGCCAGTTCTACTGCCTCCACCAGGACTCCTAGCCCTAGTTTAGGCTTCCAATCAGACCGTAGTCTGCTACAGGTTAATAAATGAACCATCATGCAGATGCGCACCAACACTGCAAATCAGAAGTCATGAGAGATTATAGTCAATATTCACATTGGTATTACAATTACAAAAATTGCAAAGGCAAATTCAGTGTATCGTGTATTTAATAGTAAACATGTATTTGACATGTAATCTTCTTCTTGTTCTTCTTTCCTTCCTCTTTTACCCTTTACGTGTGTCGAGGGAGATACAATGTTCTTGTTCTCGCTTTTCTGGCAGCTTCAGATAATGTTATTTGGTGTTCGTGTAATGTCTCTTTGATGATGTCGATCCAGCGTACTCTCGGTCTACCCTTGGCTCTTCTTTCTGCTTCTCCTCTCTTCGTATATGCTTTATAAACTAATGAATCACACGGCATTCTTTCCAGATGACCAAACCATTGTATCTGTTGCTTTTTTATGTATTGTAGAATTGATCTGACACCCACTCTTTCTCTTATGACATCGTTTCTAATTCTGTGTCTTCTGGTCACTCCTGTGGCATTGTCATGTAATGTGTATTCCAATCTGAAGTCGTGTACATCAGAACGAAAGTCCCTAACATCACAGCTAAGCTGTAAACCAATTCACAATCAAATCAGTTCTCTAGATTACATTCTGCTAATATGCAGTTAAAAAATATGAAGAAACTAAGTGGATGTGAATCAGGTCAGCTCAACTGGCACGCTTTCCGTATTCACCCACCTCGCATGCCTAAACACCGATTTTAATTTAATGCTTCCAACGTGTTTAGTTAATTTACTATGAATATAGACCGGTGGATTTACGTGTATGTAAATTACTCACTGCGGACATGGAGAGAAGATTACAGGCTTTCGAGTATAAATGCTACAGAAGAATTCTACGAATTTCCTATAGGGAATATAAGACCAATGTGTACGTAAGAAATAAAGTAGAGATGTGTGCAGGTGTCCAGGAGCCATTGCTTTCAATAGTGAAACGACGAAAACTAGCATGGTTCGGACATGTATGCAGGCACGATTCCTTGTCAAAAACAATACTGCAGGGAACTGTCGAGGGTGGAAGAAGCAGAGGAGGTCAAATAAAGACATGGACAGACAACATCAAGGAATGGACAGGGCTAGATATTTCCACACTCATCCGCATCGCTGAGGATAGAATTCGCTGGAGGACTCTGTGTGCTGAAGCTTCCAATGTGGTACCCCTACGACCCTGAAGGGTTATGGGTTTTATTGATTGATTGATTGAAATTTCTCATGAAACACAAACATTTGACATTTACCCATATCACACCTGAAGTCATTTTATCGCCATTATTGTTTATCATTTATATGAATAAATTAAAAAAGCAGTAGAAACACCGCCAGAAGTTATCATCCAAATGACATAAATGAAAATATTACTGACACTGGTAGCACAGTGATAGAATAATAATAGTCTTGTATAATGAAACTTCAGTGTCTATGTTTACATTTTTGTTCTTGAAAATACGTGCCATCTATCCTAGAATCTATTTTGTTGCATCTATTTTGTATCTATTTACTGGTTTCTCCCTCAATAGATAAAATGCTTTCTAAGTAAGTGAACTCATTTACCTATTTCATGTGTTTATCATCGATTTCTTTGAAATTGCCATTATTTCGGTCTTTTCAATATTAATCTTCATGTTGAATATTTGACAAGTCTTAAACCAATAACTAATGGATAACGACAGCAATTCATAAAATACTCAAAAAGCTACTTACACAAGATAGCAAATATTAGTTGTACAAGTAGGTACAGGTAATCCCAGGCAGTCGTGTACGGGTACAAGTTAGCAGAACGTATCTCTATGCTTGTAACAGCACCACCATATGTCGGAAACTCATTTAAAGCTTTCACCTTGAAGAATAGAAATGTCTCGACAAGTACAAAATAATTATCATAATTCTACCATTCCTAATTATAAAACATATAAATTACTAGTGTTTGCGGATTTCTAAATTACTAGTGTTTGCGGATTTCTAAATTACTAGTGTTTGGCTGGAAATTTCTAAATTACTAGTGTTTGGTTGGAGATTTATAAATTACTAGTGTTTGGTTGGAGATTTCTAAATTACTAGTGTTTGGTTGGAGATTTCTAAATTACTAGTGTTTGGCTGGAGATTTCTAAATTACTAGTGTTTGGTTGGAGATTTCTAAATTACTAGTGTTTGGTTGGAGATTTCTAAATTACTAGTGTTTGGCTGGAGATTTCTAAATTACTAGTGTTTGGCTGGAGATTTCTAAATTACTAGTGTTTGGCTGGAGATTTCTACATTACTAGTGTTTGTAGATTTCCAAACTATTACTGAAGTTAAGGGATTTCTAAATTACTAGTGTTTGGCTGGAGATTTCTAAATTACTAGTGTTTGGCTGGAGATTTCTAAATTACTAGTGTTTGGCTGGAGATTTCTAAATTACTAGTATTTGGAGATTTCTAAATTACTAGTGTTTGGCTGGATATTTCTAAATCACTAGTGTTTGGCTGGAGATTTCTAAATTACTAGTGTTTGGCTGGGTATTTCTAAATTACTAGTGTTTGGCTGGAGATTTCTAAATTACTAGTGTGTGGAGATTTGAAAATTACTAGTGTGTGAAGATTTCTAAATTTCTAGTGTTTGGAGATTTCTCAATTACTAGTATTTGGCTGGAAATTTTTAAATTACTAGTGTCTGGAGATTTCTAAATTACTAGTGTGTGAAGATTTCTAAATTACTAGTGTTTGCGGATTTCTAAATTACTAGTGTTTGGCTGGAAATTTCTAAATTACTAGTGTTTGGAGATTTCCTAACTATTACTAAAGTTTAGGGATTTCTAAATTACTAGTGTTTGGCTGGAGATTTCTTTATTACTAGTGTTTGGCTGGAGATTTCTAAATTACCAGTGTTTGGCTGGAGATTTCTAAATAAATTACTAGTGTTTGGCTGGAGATTTCTAAATTATTAGTGTTTGGCTGGAGATTTCTAAATTACTAGTGTGTGAAGATTTCTAAATTACTAGTGTGTGGAGATTTCTAAATTACTAGTGTGTGAAGATTTCTAAATTACTAGTGTTTGGCTGAAGATTTCTAAATTACTAGTGTGTGAAGATTTCTAAATTGCTAGTGTTTGGTGACTTCTAAATTGCTAGTTTTTGGAGATTTCTAATAACGGTAATTATTATGATTGAATCCGAAGGAGAACCGCTTGTTTTAACATCGATTACATATATTTGTGTTGTTTCATAAATCTGTATTTATTCTGCAGAGAACAAATAAAAACATACAATATTAAAGACATGATAAGACACGATATTTCCCCACTTCTCCGCCTCATTGAAGATAGAAATCGCTGTAGGACTCTGTGTGTTGATGTATTCAACGTGGAACCCCTACGAAACTGACTCTGTGTGTTGATGTATTCAATGTGGAACCCCTACGAAACTGACTCTGTGTGTTGATGTATTCAATGTGGAACCCCTACGAAACTGACTCTGTGTGTTGATGTATTCAATGTGGAACTCCTACGAAACTGACTCTGTGTGTTGATGTATTCAATGTGGAACCCCTACGAAACTGACTCTGTGTGTTGATGTATTCAATGTGGAACCCCTACGAAACTGACTCTGTGTGTTGATGTATTCAATGTGGAACTCCTACGAAACTGACTCTGTGTGTTGATGTATTCAATGTGGAACCCCTACGAAACTGACTCTGTGTGTTGATGTATTCAATGTGGAACCCCTACGAAACTGACTCTGTGTGTTGATGTATTCAATGTGGAACCCCTACGAAACTGACTCTGTGTGTTGATGTATTCAATGTGGAACCCCTACAGGTAACACTGACAGGTTACAAGATTGTATGATATGATTTATTCTTCGGTCGATAAATAAAAAAGTTAACGCTGAATTAGCGCTACTGAGATGTGATTTGATGAGAAATTCTGAAAACATCATGGACAGCTAAGAAAACTACTGCAGAGAGGCCTTCAGAGTAAACCAACAAATTATAGAACAAATGTGAGGTAGACAAACAGGAGATGGCGTATAATGGTTAGAAGAAAACTTGAATAATTAATAACCAACGAAACTAACAAACGGAAACGAGAAAGAGGAAGACAACGAGAGAAATTGCAGAATTGTTTATCATTATCCCATCGGAGATAGTCACCAACGGAACTTATTAACAGCACAAGAGTCATGGATTTAACATATGCACTTATATGGTTTCATATACACTTATTGATATTATACATACACAAAAAATGTACGTGTGTTAAAAATGAGAGGATGACACTAATTCGCGGTTTTTCACATATTGCGGACGTTTTTTTCCGTATTAACCGCGATAACTGAGGGATTACTGTATACAAAATATTATAAGGTTGAAATCTGGTCACATCTCTCCGTAATGAACCAAATCAATAACTAATAAGTCTCTTTATGTTTCATATCATCATCATCAGATATCGTTCCGAATAGCATAGGAGATTTTGTGTCTTCATAACGCTATTTTTCCCAATATCTTTCACCTGGATCGTTCTTTGTGACTGTTTGCCTTGCCACCATGTCAGACTATCAGAATCTCCGAATATTTTTTCACGCTGTCATCTTTCTTCTCTCTTATCTTCTATCGTGCCTGATGTAACGGTTCTCCAGACCTCCCTGTCTAATAACGTATCCAAAAATACATATTGTGTCTTTCTTCTGTTGTTAATACCTGTCTGGCATTTGATTCTTTCAGGAGGCCCTCGTTAGCTTTTCTAGCTGTCCATTTATTCATAGGTCCTTATCAAATTTTAAAACAAAATATTTATGAAAACAATTATTGTTCGCCAAATTTCAATTGTGTTCAAATACATTAAGCATCCTTAACTTGCATGTGACACTTTTCATTAATCTTACATGCTCTTCTTTATGATGTGATTTTTTTTCTTTCGCCCTATTCAGTATATATTACTCTTTTACCTAATATACTACAATCTATTTACTATTTTTTAAGGAAAGAGGACAGACTCCTTAATATTACGTTAACGAATTGAATTGTCGAGTTTTCGTGTTATATTTGCACTTTTTTCTGTATATGCCTGCGCTGAAATTTTATGCAAATAAAACAATCATGTTTGTTTATGTATTTATTATAGTGATGATTACTATATCGAGTTATAGTGTTGAGGTAGGCCCATTATACATATTAAATAGAAAAATTAATAAATAACACAAAAAAGCAAGGACGTTTTCTCCACGTTATGGTCCAACTGGGACTTTTTTCATGAAATATTTAAACAGAAAACGCAGAAAATAATCTAAATATTTAACTCTAATCACTTTGGGATGATATTCTCACCGCAGAACTCTCTAAGCGATCACCTATCACTATGTCCCATCTTTCAGTTCCCTGTGGAGCATATACTAGATCACAAATAACCTCTTCTATTTTCATCTGTTCATATCTCCTTCTTGCAGTTCTTTCCATGTACTACCGGAGAATAGCAAGAAAGTCACGGATAGACCAAAATCCGCCTACAGTGATCATTCCATGCCCGAACTGTCCAAGAACATTTACATCTCGAATAGGAGTAATTATCCATTTACGAACTATTAGGCATGGACATAATTCAAATTGAGTTTTCGAAAGTGGATGTAAAAATATGGTCACCATCATTTATGTTGGATGAACACACACACACACACACACACACACACACACACACACACACACACACACACACACACACACACATGTACTATCACAGCGATCTGTATCTATGCATCAGTTAATAGTATGTGTCAGTATCAAATAACATACCGGTGTGAAGACAAGTGTGTTGGTGTGTATGTGTCAGTATCAAATAACATACATGTGTGAAGAGAAGTGTGTTGGTGTGTATGTTTCAGTATCAAATAACATACATGTGTGAAGAGACGTGTGTTGGTGTGTATGTGTCAATACATGTGTGAAGAGACGTGTGTTGGTGTGTATGTGTCAATACATGTGTGAAGAGACGTGTGTTGGTGTGTATGTGTCACTACCTGTGTGAAGAGAAGTGTGTTGGTGTGTATGTGTCACTACCTGTGTGAAGAGAAGTGTGTTGGTGTGTATGTGTCACTACCTGTGTGAAGAGAAGTGTGTTGGTGTGTATGTTTCAGTATCAAGTAACATACCTGTGTGAAGAGAAGTGTGTTGGTGTGTATGTGTCACTACCTGTGTGAAGAGAAGTGTGTTGGTGTGTATGTTTCAGTATCAAATAACATACCTGTGTGAAGAGAAGTGTGTTGGTGTGTATGTGTCACTACCTGTGTGAAGAGAAGTGTGTTGGTGTGTATGTTTCAGTATCAAGTAACATACCTGTGTGAAGAGAAGTGTGTTGGTGTGTATGTGTCACTACCTGTGTGAAGAGAAGTGTGTTGGTGTGTATGTTTCAGTATCAAGTAACATACCTGTGTGAAGAGAAGTGTGTTGGTGTGTATGTGTCACTACCTGTGTGAAGAGAAGTGTGTTGGTGTGTATGTTTCAGTATCAAGTAACATACCTGTGTGAAGAGAAGTGTGTTGGTGTGTATGTGTCACTACCTGTGTGAAGAGAAGTGTGTTGGTGTGTATGTTTCAGTATCAAGTAACATACCTGTGTGAAGAGAAGTGTGTTGGTGTGTATGTGTCACTACCTGTGTGAAGAGAAGTGTGTTGGTGTGTATGTTTCAGTATCAAGTAACATACCTGTGTGAAGAGACGTGTGTTGGCATTAAAAACTACAAACTCCATGGTCACTGCTCTTGTGAAAGAATCAAGCCAAGCCATTGACTCTAGCACATCCACAGACTGTAACGCTTGACTTTGTTCCTGTTCTACCAGAACTTGGTAACCTCCGGGAGGGTACTCTGCTACAGTCCCAGATTGAGTTTTGCTCCACATATTGCCTGAAGTATAAGTGAACCATGACGCGGTGCAGTTAGCGCTGCATGGAATCCAACCTAAAATGTCCGTTTAAAAATAAAGACACTTGAAAATTACATCAAACTAATTAGTTAGTGCCAATGAATCGACCTCACTGCACCCACTCACTGCACCCACTCACTGCAGCCACTCACTGCACCCACTCACTGCACCCACTCACTGCACCCACTCACTGCACCCACTCACTGCACCCACTCACTGACCCACTCACTGCACCCACTCACTGCACCCACTCACTGCACCCACTCACTCACTGCACTCACTCACTGCACCCACTCACTGCACTCACTCACTGCACTCACTAACTGCACCCACTCACTGCACTCACTAGCTGCACCCACTCACTGCACCCACTCACTTCAGACCAATTGTGCTCAGTCTCCACTAGCAGATAACGAAGGATATTGAAAGGTTCCCGTGGCTCGCTGATTAACCCAAACTTCTCATTCTGCCGCGCAGTTGTTCAGTTTTTACTAGATTCACATTTTATAATGATTTCCCGAAAACTCAAATTCGATGTTTTTTTCAATCGCAGTGTTCAAATACAGCAGTGTTCAAATACAGCAGTTTTCAAATACATCAGTGTTCAAATACAGCAGTGTTCAAATACAGCAGTTTTCAAATACATCAGTGTTCAAATCCAGCAGTGTTCAAATCCAGCAGTGTTCAAATC
>CM067309.1:4207027-4424527 GCA_034231615.1 Meghimatium bilineatum | reverse complement strand
ATTCCATCACTATGCTACCAGTGCCACACCTGGACAATGACTGCTGCAAGGCAAACAAGGGACACAGCGTATAGATAGATAGATATAATTTTTTTCATATTTAATATAACAAATTTCAAATGTAAAAAATGTATTGGTGTATAAAAAAAAGTATTTTCTAACGTAATATTTTCCCCTTTCACCCTATTTCCCCTTGCCAACAACTGAAATATTAGTTTAGACCCCCCCCCCATCCTTGACGTAATCGATATAGTCTCCTAAGTGCTCGGCTGACCACCTCGTCAGTTATTTAATACTATATAAGCTCAGTGTCCCAGTACATCATTTATCAATGTTGATGCTCTGACTCATATTTCTCTAGATCTGCCTGTATACAGAAACTCGTCAGTATGATTTATTGTGTTTTACTTCAGATCTTAACAATGCATTCTCATAGGTCAATAGAACGAACACTATATAGTCACATGATTATAGCACCAACATTATATATTCACATGGTTATAGCACCAACAATATATAGTCACATGATTATAGCACGAACACTATATGTCACATGATTATAGCACAAACACTATAGTCAAATGATTATAGCACACACACTATATAGTCACAGGGTTATAGCACTAACACTATATAGTCACATTATTATAGCACAAACACTATATAGTCACATTATTATAGTACAAACACTATATAGTCATACAATGATAACACGACCACTATACAGTCATATTATTATAGCACGAATACTATATATTCGCATGGTTATAGCACGAATACAATAGAATCACTAAATTTCATAAAGATATTACTCGTTGGTTGAATGTAAATTGTAAACATATTTTCAATTCCATCAATCGTTTCTCTTGTCAATTTTACAGTTCTGTGGATTAATTGGGATTAATCCTTCTAAAATGACGCTATTTCAGGTTTTTTGTGAGTTCTTTGATCATTGTATGCATACTAGTGTCGGCCTCATCATCAAGTTCTGTCTCCACAACGAAGGTTGGCTGCAACAGACCTCTAACATCCCATGTCTCTTGTTTTGGTGGTGCACTCTGCTAGACTGTAACTTGTCCATCTCGTGATGTTACTCTCCCACTTGTATCTCTTCCTACCTCTTGACCGTGGGGATGACAACCACACCATCATCGGTTGATTAAGCCTGCTCAAGACCCATGTACGGATTTCTGGGTGGAAATAAACAATCTTTTATTTGCATATGCCTCTAGATTGCAATAAAATTATGACAAACTCCGCTTCTGAGTTGAATCATGTCGAGTGTGTGACATTGCAGCCTACTATCTCATTAAGTAAACACTCATCGAGAACTTGCTACGAGAACGCTCTTTAAAACCAACTTCGTCATTAACAGCGACGCACACTCTAGATGAGCCTGGATATGAAAGTAAAATTCTAGTCAGAGCGTTAAATTCTACAGTCATGTCTATGGTCCGTTAAATATTCTAGTCATGCATACACAGCGTTAAATTCTACAGTCATGTCTTTGGTGCGTTAAATTCTACAGGCATGCACTAAAGGCATGTTTTCTGTTGTTTGTCTCTTGAAAACGGTTCAATTTGAGCCGATACGTGGAGAATTGTCCTGTTTAGTTTTATTGTATGTTTTTATATATACTTTTTAAATATATTTTTTATTAATAGGCAAGGTAAGTTTTTTAGTAACCTGTTTAATTCATTTTGCTTGACTATTTGTTCATTAGGTTACTGCGGCACCATCCACTTTGTCGGACACCCTCTGACCATTTGGTTATTTATACAGGCATGCAAACAGAGCGTTAAATTTTAGTCATGCATACGTAAGTAAAGTAAAGTTACCCATATAATTTATTAATGCCGTATGGGTGTGAGATGTTAGCGATCTCACATTTTAGTGGTTCTGCTATATGAGGGCGGTAGCCATCTCCTCTCCTTCGCAGTCTTTACTTTCCGGATTAATCCGGTACACATTTAAGGCTGGTTCCACCAGGGAGCCGGTGCGATCTGAAAAACATTTCCGCCTCAATTGGGGAATGACACCAGGACCACTCATATGCGCTAACCACTACGCTACGCGGCCCCCTATGTCATGCATATGGAACATTAAATTATAGTCATGCATACAGAGCGTTAAATTCTACATTCATACAGACGGAGCATTAAATTCGTACTCTCATTTTCTATTATCCTTTTAATAGTAAAGTTCGGGGTGGACTTTGTTGTGATATGGGGATAAACCGTTGTTCTAGAGCCTTGTACAAATATTTAGTTAGTAATTTTGCTTTAGCTCAAATACAATTTCATATAATTCTTTTAGATTGTCCTAGAGGGTTGATCAAGACAAAATAATATGTTCTTCTAGTAATTCTTTTATGTGACAGACCCTGATAGGTGACAGATAGGGCACACAATGAAAAATAGGTGTGATATTAATAAAGACATACAACGTGTTGATTATCAATTTACTGGAAATAGGTTCGATAGATCAAGACACATACATCAATGAAAAATACAGAACACACGAACTGCACATATATGCAAACTCCTCGAGAGCAACAAACATATAACACAAGCACGTACTGTTAACCTGTCGTAGTTGTCTATGATGAGTGCGTTATTGAATATAGATATTTATGAATACTTACTTGTAACCCTCTTTTGCGTGAGGCTGATAGGCGTGAGTCTATACATTGCAAGATCGGATGTGAATTTTTGCAGATACACACTCATAAGCTGGTTGTTGTAGTAGTATTTTGGAAGTAGGTTCGGCAAAACTGTCTCTCGTAGCCATTGGTAGAAGTCGCTGAAGTTGGTGATGCTCTAGAAATAAAGAGATTACTTGCCGTATGATATTTTAGCACTTTTCTTTATGATCGTTCGTTCTCAAACTGCCTCTAGATAGATTTTGTTGCAGGATAATGCTCTTTCGAGATTTGCTGAATGATGTAGTCTTTAGAACGGAGATGCATAATAACGCTGTTTATTTATGCAATGCTCAGATATACACAGCTAAATGGGAGGGGGGTGGGCTGGATCATTGACGTTGCAGTGGATACGATTATAGATGGATGTAGTGAAGTTAATGAGTAAACATTCCAACTACAGAAGAACTGTACCGTATGTAAATAAATAAGACATTCAAAGTGTTGACATATAGTGTGTCTTTATAGTCACTGTGCACTCATTTACATTGTGGGGTATGTTATACTTCATACTGTGGAATATTTTATACGTAACATTGTGGGATATTTAATACACTCATGTGGACTCATTTACATTGCTCTATTGTGGGATATTCAATACTTAATATTTTAGGTAATAATACGAATCTTTGTAACGACAATGGAGTTGGCTGTTCCACCCCCATTGTGACCCAAAGACATGCTGAAGTCGAATGTGACAGGCCGAAATGCGCAGATATCGCAGCAATGGTGTACACCATGACACAACGTATTCCGTTCTCCGGACTACATCCTACTGATCTGCAGGAGTTTGAGAACGAAAGTAGAAGAAGAAGACGAATATATATATATATATATACATTTATATTTAGTTTAAATAAATAATCTAAATATAATCATCCTAACCATTATGTTTCGTGGGGAGTAGTGCAAACTGTCATCGATGTCTACAGCACTGATTCAGCTGCACTGTGTATCAGTTGCACTGCTAACTCTCTTCTTTGTCAAAATGGCATACACATAGTACTAAACAACATAGCAAGGAGAACGATGAGAAGTGGGTATTATCACACCCTTTACATGGCGGTGTGTCTGCAAGTGAAACAGTTGCAAGCTGACCAAATAAGGAGGATAATCTGTACAAGAAGACAATGAAGATTATTATCAGGAAAAGAAGAGACAAGTGAAATTAGTTTAACTAAACAGAAGTTTATTATCAGGAAAAGAAGAGATAAGTGAAATTAGTTTAACTAAACAGAAGTTTATTATCAGGAAAAGAAGAGACAAGTGAAATTAGTTTAACTAAACAGAAGTTTATTATCAGGAAAAGAAGAGACAAGTGAAATTAGTTTAACTAAACAGAAGATATTTACTACTATCTAGATCGGTAGGAAAATGTCTTCACCTGAAGACAGAGCACAACAGAATAAATAAACAGATCGTAACACAGGATGTAACTTTCTGCTACACCACTGTACATTTGTGGATCATATGGATAAACCACTGAGCACATGTTACAGAACGTTCCAGCATGAACAGCTGATACAGATATTTTGACATGTTTAAACAGTGCAAGTAATGATTTATGGAACCTGTAACTAAAATAAAGTAACCCATATCATTTATTAATGCCGCAGGGGTGTGACGGTTAGCGATCTCACATTTCAGTGGCTCTGCAAATGAGGGCGGAAGCCATCTCCTTTCCCTCGCAGTCTATACTTCCCGGATTAATCAGGTACTCATTTAAGGCTGGGTCGACACGGGAGCCGTTGCGATTTGAAAAACATTTCCACCTCTACTGGGGAATGAACCCAGGACCACTGCACTACGCGCCTGTGTAAGACTCCAGATAACCATCACTATATAATTTTATTGTATCCATTGTAAATTTAACTGAGTACGATGTAGTAACTAAGTATTTGTGACTTTTTCTGTTACCATTTAATATCCTGCATAATTACATAGAAAGTAAAATGGCGGCATACACAAATATTTTGTCTTTTTAAGCATTAAATTTATAAATTCTGTTTGCTCATAAAACGCACATAAAAGAAATAATACCAGGTTAGACAAATTTAATAACAACTCGCAGAGAAAGACACATCGTTCAGATAAATATCGTAGATACAAATAAATTGGGCGGTAAGTTAGAGCCAGTACAAGTATACATGATGACGGCCTGACTGTGCTAGTGCGGTAAGTCATGTAATCCGTCCTAGCAAGAGACTTAGGATATCTAAACGGGATATCATTATCATGTGCCAGGGTAACAGCGATAAACTAAATCACCTAGATTAAAAATAGACAGTCTAAGGATGTGTGAACATCGATGAGTCGGTCAAAGTCATTTTACAATCTATTCTGGCGGAACATTAATATACAGGTAAATAGTCCGGTTCTGTGGCGGAATAGTACATGACCCGTCTGTAACGGCCAAGGTGCCGAGTTCGATCCCCGCCACAGGTATTTGAGCATCCGGACCGTTCAGAAAGCAATTGCAAACTATTGAACGTATTTATATTGCCTAGAAAATCACTACAGCCAAATAATGGGTTGATGACTACGTCCTGAGTAGGGTACTCTGACAATATATCAAACATCAGTGTATTTGACTCTGACAATATATCAAACATCAGTGTATTTGACTCTGACAATATATCAAACATCAGTGTATTTGTAGTTATATATACATATCACGAACAGTACAGGAGAGCGTTAAAACCACAACCCCCCCCCCACCTCTTCCCTTTTAAACATTCAATTTAGTACTTTATTTTAGATTAATCCATCCCTTCCACCACTACATCCACTCAACCAACTCAACCCGTCCACCCGCACAGCCACCCAACTGTCCACATTACAGAAGTATCTACGACTTTGTGTCTATATTTCTGCAGACAAACTAGAGAGATAAGCTTTTGACAATTCAATGAAATAGTATTTTCAGATTGTGTCCCCTTACTTACAAAGAAATAACAATCTGAAGTGTGTATATTGTCCATCTCTAGGATATGGTCGTCTCCAAATAGACTTCCACGGCCACAGCTTTTGTCTCCCCAGTTTCCGTATGTGATGTACTTATTTTTTATTTTATTTTTTAAATTAACATTTACGTAAACAAAGACCAACATCAACAATAAAAAAAAGCCCATTCAATTCTAAGACTCTTACTGTGTCAATGCCGTTAGTCAATCCCATATGATTTCTTAAAACTTGGTTCTGGTTGAAGCTCATAACAATATTGGTATGGAGACATATAACTCCCAATAGAATCACAAACATGGCTTGGAAGGTAATCCCTCGAATAACAGAGAACAATCGCTCCTGCAGCTGAAACCAACAACTGCATATATATATATATATATATATATATAGTTTACTTCATATATACATACATATAGTTTACTACATATTTATACATATAGTTTACCTCATATACATACATACACATATAGTTAACTACATATTAATACATATCGTTTACTGCATATTTATAAATATAGTTTACCTCATATATATACATACACATATAGTTTATTACATATATATGCATAAATACAGTTTACTGCACATATATAATCATCATCATCAGGTGCCATGCCGGCTGGCGTATGCGATCATGGCTCTCCACAAGTCTTTGTCTACAGTATTATGTATCAAGATCGTTGTTGTCTCCCTGCTGTATCAGGTTATCTAATACCATAATATTTTCTCGTGTTGTCGCCCTCTGTCTCTGTTGCTTTTAATCTTGCCTGTTGTGACTATTTTCTCCAAACCTGTCTTTGAAAGTGGCCAAAAAATGAAGATTGTTTTTTTCTTATATTATTGTTTAAGGTCCGTTTCACATTTCACTCTTTCATCGCTTCCACATTAGTTTTGTCTTGCAGTCCATGGTATTCTCATTATTCTTCTATAGAACAACATCTCAATCGCCTCTAATTTTCCACTTTCCAGTTTGTTTACTGTCCAAGACTTGCACCGATATGTTAGTATAGGAGTTATATAGCACTGCAGAACTCTCTTTCTCACATCTAATGAAAAGGTCATATTACACAATATGTTTTTCATGTTTCTGAATATTGTTTCCGCCGAAGACGGATGTGTTGGGCCATTGGCGCAAATAAAACGGCACCTCAACGAATTTCCATTCTCTGGACTATATTCAACTGGAAATCTTGAAGGACCATTGCCCTGTTACAAGAGAAATCTAGTGGCAATTTGAGAATGAACGCTGAAGAAGAAGAATATTGTCTTTGCCTGACCTATTCTGCTTCTTATTTCTGTTGAACTTCTTCCATCTGTTGTAATAGTTGTACCTAAATATTTGAATTGGTGGGCATGTTTTAATACTATATCATTCACTTTGATCTTGCAAGGTGTGGTATTTTGTTTCTTTGAAATAACAATTACTTCTGTGTTCTTGATATTTAGGAAGAGGCCTTTCTCTGTACTTTATATATATATATATATATATATATATATATATATATATATGTATATATGAATTAAACATGATTGAACGTTTTGAACGATTGAACGACGATCGGTTTTAGGACTATTGTACGTTTGGTCGCTTGATGTACAGTATTAGCGTGAAGCATCAGAACGTTAGTAACTCCTTCAATCCATATCTTTATCGGCCTTACTCCGTCTATTGCTATTTCCATTTTCGTCTTGTATGCTTGTGCTGCATGCCAATAAAATTACATTCTCATTAAGTGGCTGAACCACTTGAGTCTCTGTTTCTTAATATTTTTGACCACAGACTTTGTTACAACAAATAATTAATAATACTTGATATCAACATACAATATTCAGATGATTGTGTTAGTAGTTAGACATGTGCATTATTATACTTGATTCTCCTTCTTATTTATTGCAATACCTGATCTGACTCTATCCACCTTGCTCTGAGAAATCTCTGCATCTCGCAAAAGAAAAGGCTCAGATATGGCAACTATTAACCCTGTACTTTCGTTTTCCTATACATACTCGGTCACTTTTACAAGAGGAGCAAGCTGTCTGTCGAGAATATAGTTGAGACAATGAGATTTCAACTCGTGATAAACCCCAGCAACTTTGTCAAATGTCACTTGTTAACGAGATGTCGAGGTAAAGTTTTGAACCTACATTCTCACCTCTATAAGACAAATGTCTTGGGCATTTTGCAATGGAGATTTCATAATTCTCACCATGAAATGTACATGGAAACTTCCACAAATCCTACTGACTTGTGAGAGATTGGAGAACCATAGGTACATCGTGAAGATAACCTGACACCAGTGAGCACTTACCTGGCACCTGTCTCTCGGCAATTTTAGTCTTTTTGACTTGTTAGAAAATATTCTTCAAAAGCATATTTTTTCTTTGATTTTCATTGGCCACTAAAGTGTATCTAGAGGCCGACCAAGAAAACTATGGACTACTAAAATAAAAGAGGTGACAAATTCCACAATATACCCAGTACACAAGTGGGCCGTCTCCAGAAAACTCTTCTACCCCTGACGCCGAAAGGCAACAACGTGTTTCAGCGAATAGATAGATAGATAGACTAAAGTGTAGCAATTTTGTATTGACAGCCAAGGAAAATCATCGGGAAAGTGGAATAACGTTACTTAAGAAGGATGAACCCAATGAGTTCACTGGGCTGCATAATAGACGATATATTCATCTGGTGTATCACCCGTGCAACTTACTTTCAGTTGTTTTCTTCGTTTCATCAAATCTGTGCTCGGTTTTCCGTAAGCGCTGCTCTCGTCCGGTTCTTGGAATATTCTTGGTAAAAATTGATCTGAAAGCATTTTAATAGCTTTAAAGAAAACCAATATGAACATTAACTTGAGTGTGAGAACATTAATATTGTTTGTCAAGATTAAAGTCTTTTATTTTAGAGTGATCGTTCTCAAACACCTGCATGATCTCACATGTAGCAGGACAATGGTTCTTCTAGGTTTCTAGCAAGATGTAGACCAGAGAACTGAAATGCGTTGTGTTTTTACTTTATTTGCGCCAACGATCCGAGACAACTGACTTCGTCGATGGTAACTAATAATTTTAGAGTTTGCACTACTTTCACAAACTGTGGACTTCCGTAACCATATCGCTAGTAGGTTATACTCTATACACTTTAAAAGTGAAGTGGATCAAAATACACCCCCGTATTACTCCGCGATAACGTGATCTTTAAACAGCTGATGACATGTAAAAACAATATTATTTTTAAAAAATTTTACATTTCTAGAAACAATATTTAAACATTTATAAAAACATTTAAAAACGAAATGTTAAAACAATATTATTTGGGCATTTAATGTTCGAGTATAATGATAATAATGCATACTACGTCATATTGTGTTTGTGACATCGTCCATATGCTAGTGTGCAGTTAACATCTCAATGTATGTAGTTAATTCAACATTTATAACGGTTACATAGTTAGTTATTCCTCTAGGGCGAAACCCGGCACATATGGGGATGTCATAGATTTCCATGTCTCTCGTTTCATTGCAATTTGCTTTACGTTCTCATTATTTTAGAACGGTAAGACGAGAAAACTCTCAGAGACAAAGTGTTAAATTTCGGAATACAATTTTCATTCTTAAATCTATACAAGTAAATTGATGTAGTAATCAAGAGGATACATCAAATATTCTTGAGACAAACGGGAAATGAACCAGTCGGTTCTGACGGTACCAAATCGCTCGGCAACTAGAGTAAACGGGTTTTTCTGTGCTTGACTAACCACATCTCCACACACAAAAAAGAAAAAAAATGTGGTTTTGTCTAGACATTCAAACTGTGTACTTAAGCCACTGAGAACGGACCAATCAAGCACGATTAGTCAGATACGGGAAACCCCGTTTACTCTAGTTGCCAGGCGATTTTGTGCGGTAAGAAAGGAATGGTTCAATTCCTGTTGGTCACAAGAAATACTAAATCTAGCCCCTAAGTTGGAACTACACAGATGTAAGTTAGTTTATGCTACCTGACAGATCCTAAGTTGGAACTACACAGATGTAAGTTAGTTTATGCTACCTGACAGATCCTAAGTTGGAACTACACTGATGTAAGTTAGTTTATGCTACCTGACAGATGATAAGTTGGAACTACACAGATGTAAGTTAGTGTATGCTACCTGACAGATCCTAAGTTGGAACTACACAAATGTAAGTTAGTTTATGCTACCTGACGGATCCTAAGTTGGAACTACACAGATGTAAGTTAGTTTATGCTACCTGACAGATCCTAAGTTGGAACTACACTGATGTAAGTTAGTTTATGCTACCTGACAGATGATAAGTTGGAACTACACAGATGTAAGTTAGTGTATGCTACCTGACAGATCCTAAGTTGGAACTACACAAATGTAAGTTAGTTTATGCTACCTGACGGATCCTAAGTTGGAACTACACAGATGTAAGTTAGTTTATGCTACCTGACAGATCCTAAGTTGGAACTACACAGATGTAAGTTAGTTTATGCTACCTGACAGATCCTAAGTTGGAACTACACAAATGTAAGTTAGTTTATGCTACCTGACAGATCCTAAGTTGGAACTACACAGATGTAAGTTAGTTTATGCCACCTGACAGATCCTAAGTTGGAACTACACTGATGTAAGTTAGTTTATGCTACCTGACAGATGATAAGTTGGAACTACACAGATGTAAGTTAGTTTATGCTACCTGACAGATCCTAAGTTGGAACTCCACAGATGTAAGTTAGTTTAGCTACCTGACAGATCCAATGACGGTATGGTTCGATAATCTGGATCAATGGGTGCCATTTCTGAAAGCTGATCTTGTGCCGATTCACGAAGCAGGCAGGATAACAACAGTGAAAGGAGGATAATCTGTTGGATAAAGCATTACAGAACATACACAATCAACTGCCCAATCTAGGAAATGTTATGTCAAGTGACGTAGTCATTCATGTTTCTCCGCATCTCCCTGTTTTCGTGTATTATTAAGCTAAATGTGTGACATTCTCCCATGACAAATTGACATCTCATCCAGCAACGTATCTCTGTGTCTTCCGGTGTTTCTTCTACCCTTATCTTTCCTGCAGTTACTAATTGTTCAAGTTTTGCCCTTCACATCACATACTCTAAAAGTACTGACTGTTTGCATCTAAAGATTATTGTCAATTGTCTTTTACTTGTGTCTCTCTGAGAACATTTATACGATTGCATATTTACCAATTAGATAGTTTCAATCCAGTACAATCTTGAGCATTGCGCATCAACCTTTCATGTAAACTGTATT
The DNA here is from genome assembly GCA_034231615.1 of Meghimatium bilineatum. NCBI lineage: Eukaryota > Metazoa > Mollusca > Gastropoda > Stylommatophora > Philomycidae > Meghimatium > Meghimatium bilineatum. Next base: position 4,413,583 of record CM067309.1, on the reverse strand, counting down.
TATGTGTATGTAAACTGTATTTATGTGTATGTAAACTGTATTTATGTGTATGTAAACTGTATTTATGTGTATGTAAACTGTATTTATGTGTATGTAAACTGTACTTATATTTATGTTGCGATATATTCTATCTATCTATTGTCCTTTCTCTGCTTTTACTGTGTGGCGTCGCAGGATTGAATGACGTTTGGATTTCGGGCTACGGCATGTGTGGACGCTTGATGTGCAGTAATAATGTACGGTGTCAGAATATTGGTAACTCATTCAATCCACCTTCTTCGTGGTCTCCCTCTGTATCTTGTATTTATTTTCATGTTGTATGCTCCTGCCGCTTGCCAATAAGGGATCATTCTCATTAGGTGGCAGAACCACTTAAATCTCCATTTAAAAATATATTTGCCCACAGATACTGATCCAACAGTTCTTGTAATCTCTTCATTTCTCACATGATCTCTTTTTGATTTGTTTACTGCTTTTCTTAGACATTTCATTTCACACGTAGTATGCTTTCTTTCTTGTTCTTTTGTTTGTGTCCATGTCTGACATTGATAACGCAATATTAGCATAAATATTGAATTTATGATTTGCCTTTTGGTTTCGGTCGGGATAGATGTCTGTTTCAAAATTGTTGTAAGTTCATAATTTACGAACTTGGCTTTTTGAATTCTTGTCTCGACCTGTTATATAATAAAGATATGTTACTTGATATGTTAATAAAGATATATTGCATAATAATAATAATAATAAGTTATAATTCGTGAAAGTAGATTACTCGACGTTTTACACACAAGTAGACAACTCAATATTTCACAAAAAAGTAGACTACTCGATTTTTCGGACAAAGTAGACTACTTGACGTGTAACACACAATAAGACTACTAAACATTTTACACACAAGTAGAGTGCTGGACGTTTCACACACAAGTATACTACTCGACGTTTCATAGACAAGTAGACTGCTCGACGTTTCAAACACAAGTATACTACTCGACGTTTCATAGACAAGTAGACTGCTCGACATTTCACACAAGTAGACTGCTCTCGTTTCACAGACAAGTATACTACCCGACGTTTCACACACAAGTAGACTGCTCGACGTTTCACACATAAGTAGATTCCTCGACGTTTCACACACAAGTAGACTGCTCGACGTTTCACACACAAGTAGACTGCTCGACATTTCACACACAAGTAGACTGCTCGAGGATTCACACACAAGTATACTACTCGACGTTTCACACACAAGTATACTACTCGACGTTTCACACACACACGTATACTGCTCGATATTTCACACACTAGTAGACTGCTCGACATTTCACAAATAGAAAGCAGGTATGTCTTGGATAAAGGGATTAGAAATTATGAGAAGTTATGTTTGTGTAAGTGTGGCAGCATACAGCCGAAGAATAAACGTGGGATGGAGGGGGGGAAGGGGGGAAGGGGGGAACTGAGATGTTAAAATTCCCTCCCCCTTTCCATTCACCACCACCACACCGTAACATAGGACAGAGACTGATGTTTTACTCTTGCTCATTATGTCAGATAATGACTTGTCCAGACTCCCCTCTCTCAAATTGTTGACTTGTTTTACGGACATCCCCTTTACGTTGTGATAACACACAAGGTCCTTCTAGTTTTTGGAAAGTTTATCTGCAACATTTGGAACTTGGTAGGGTGGTATAAAGTGAGAAATAAAAATGTATACAAACACGGAAGTCGTAGTGACAGTATTACCAGAACCGCGTAATCCACTATTTTTGATGGTGGTAAAGCTCTGATATAACCAAAATGGACTAACACCCACGGTTGAAAGCAGCGTACCTCACTATTAGAAGTGCATTGAACGTAACTAAACTAGAAACATTGATGGAATTGAGAAAGTAACCAAACATTACATATTATTAAGTAATTTAAAGATATCATATCTACCTACTTTGAATGGTTCGATTAGAAATGTCCCTGCAGTTGTAGAAAAAAATAAAGCCGCCATCCATTCAAGTGACAGGGATCCGCCCCATTGAAGACTGTAGAAAAAAGTGAATACGGCAGATGTCACGATGGAAAGAACCACAAAAACGTAGCCAATGATTATTGTCCACCACGGTAGTAGGTATGGTTTTGTTTTTGGACTGCCTGTCGAAACATCTAATCCTTGCCTTTTTCTGGTTTCAACTAGACCTCTAGTCCACATGTCGTAGATCTGAATGGCGTCTGAATAAAGATATGCACGAGAATTCGATGGGTATGATGGATGGGCTACAAATGGAAACAGTGGAGGTAGGTGACTGTGTGACTTTGTTGCCATCTTTGGCGGTTTAAGTATTCCAGCAAGATCTCCAGGGTCGTCTATCTGAAAGTTCCCGTCAGATGAACTGGATAGTTCAGTTCGAAAAGTGATTTGTGATGTAGATCTACTTTCAGCTTGGGTGACATCATTTGGAAACGTGTCTGAAGGAATTTTATCCTTACTGTTGTAGTCTGTGTTGAAACCTTCATTTTGTCTTTCAGATGGTACATCAAGGAATCTAAAGTCAGTCTTTACAGGTTCACTGCGAAGTGGAGACACTTTATGCCGGTGGAAAAAATGTGGCTGTCTGTTTCTAAACATGCACGTCATAATTACACCTGGAACTAGGATGATGATTGATGAGACCACACCGACGTAGAATGTCCTGGAAAGGTTAAATATTTGAGTGAAACACACAGAAACAATGGAAGAAGACATTATACATAAATAACTTTATTGTCTAAGAAATACATATTTTCTTGAAAGAATGAAAAATAATATTACTCACGGGTAAAGATTATTAACTGGACACGCTTATTTAGATGATTCACCCATGATCTGCATACATGATATGTGATATGATATATTCATGATATATTCTCTATATATCATGATATATTCATGATATATTCTCTATATATCATGATATATTCATGATATATTCTCTATATATCATGATATACTCATGATATATTCTATTCTCGTCCGCCTTCCTTTCTGTTCTTCTTCATGGCGTTACGGTTGATTTGTTATCGTTATTTCTGCTCTCTTCGGCTCCATTCGATCACAACAACCACATCGGATCCATTTTAATACTTCTTGCCCCTCTCACTCTCTTTCCAATCACTGCCTTCCGCTGGGTCTATCGTCCGTCCACCTTTAACTGTTTTTTTCTGTTGGGGCATATTTTACGCTTCGTTTATGCCTACATTCAAACAACGTCCTGGAGTTTATTGCAGGCTAAGGAATTAGTAACTATTTAGTTCGCCGTTACATTTACTCTTTTCTTATTCACTGCAGACCTCTAACATATCACCAAATAAATACATACACATTTTTTTACTCGAATTGATTCCATGATCGTGTCATTTCCATTCTATCCGTTCTTGTACCTTTTGTATCTTTTACTTTCTCCATTTGCCACTCCATCCTTATCTTATCACCCCTTTTCTGCCTCCCACACCATCCCCCTATAATGTTGTTCTTCTCTTTGCTTATCTCCTGCTTTTTTCCCCCTATCTCTGCCTGCAATAACATTTGTGTGTTTCTATGTAACATTCAGTGTCCATAGTATTTTGTTTGCCTTGATGAATGATTTTAGTTGAAACATGTCTATCACTGTGTGTCGTTGTTAAGTTACTTTATCGACTTGTTTTGATAACAATACCTATTTCTGTTCACTTTAATATTTGCCCTGTGTTACCCCAGCCAGCCATTTCCAGTTTCGGGTTGTTACCCGACACTGGGACTATTTGATGGCATATTTCAAGCTCTACATGATTGACCCAAGTTCTATTTATACCACAGTTTTGACCATACAACCTGGAAAATTCGATCAGAGGGGGTATTATAAGATAAGAACAGAGTGGAATATTGCATTCGATTTAAGAGACATAAAAGGAAGGAGATATACTAGTTTTCTCTCATCATAAGGCCTACTTATTCTTCCTTACACTGTAGCAGGATTTTCAGAGTCCGCATTAGGCTTATCTGTCTGCGGATCACAAACAGTCGAACAAAACTTAACGCCATGTTAATTTTTGCTTGAAAAAGATAAACGCCATGAAATGACATGTTCCACGTTTTGGCATGCAGACATTCAAACATATGAAATCTTTCAACGATTCGGTAATAAAAATGTTGACCACTTTTGATCACACAGTCTGGTTGCATGATTTCACGATGCCCAGTATACAAGTAATAAAATCAATTTTAAAGCCATCCTGTAAGTAAAGCCAACCTGTAAGTAAAGTCAACCTGTAAGTAAAGCCAACCTGTAAGTAAAGCCAACCTGTAAGTTAAGCCAGCCTGTAAGTAAAGCCAACCTGTAAGTAAAGCCAACCTGTAAGTTAAGCCATCCTGTAAGTAAAGTCAACCTGTAAGTAAAGTCAACCTGTAAGTAAAGCCAACCTGTAAGAAAAGCCAACCTGTAAGTTAAGCCAACCTGTAAGTAAAGCCAACCTGTAAGTGATAGTTACTAATCCTATTGTAATTCCAGTCGATGACGAACTGTCTTGGTCTTCACTTCTGGATCCACGATACCACATTGCGTTTGTAATCATAGCCAGATACAGGAAGGAAATAGCGCAGAGAAAGCGTTGAACTCTAGTAAATATGCTGTACGCTGGTCTCGTTACAATCGACAGCCATAGATGTTGGTCGCAGAGATTTCTTTTAGAGATTATGTCAAAAAGAGTTCCACTGTCCGCTAATTTGGAATCAAGGACAGGAATGTGTCTCATTGTTAGACCGTCTCCATGTGATTTAGACAGCCAGTCATGGCAGAGAAACGTATACCTGTAAAATATTTGTATAGAATCATTAAAAAGCTGTGTGATTATTAACATATCAAAAGAGAAATAGTGTTAATGATGGCTTAAAACTTGTTGACAATGAAACGGCTTGCACACACTGTACATTTTTTTAGTAATTCAGACGGCGGACTGTTTTCTTCAAGCTCAATTTATGTTAATTTCTGCACATGGATAAATAAGTGTCATAAACTGAAGGTTTTGAATAAAGGCTTGCCAAAACTAGGTATTATTATTTATAGATATGGTTGTCCAGTTATCATTTACTCTTTGGTTATCTAGTTATCTTTGAAGAGAATGTTATTTAATTAGTATTTTACAATCATGTTGTTTAGTTAGTATTTTAATTTCAGGATGTTTTTCTATTATTTGAAGTTGAAGTCGAAGACGGATGTGTGGAACCACTGGCGCAAATTAAAACGGCGGCACAACTCACTTTAATTTTCTGGACTACGTTCTATGGAAGTCTAGAAGTACCACTGTTCTACGACAAGAGATATCCAATGGGAATTTGAGAATGAACGCAAACCAAACGAACAACAATTTGAAGTTCATGTTATTTAGTTAGCATTTTAATTTCGTGATGTTTAGGTAGCAGTGATGTATTGTAATTCTTAGAACGCAAACGTCGAGTAACTACTTTTTAATAGGTAGGTAGCTTTCCCCCTTTCCCAACCAGGAATACGTAATTACGGTCCTATATAAAATATTAACTAACTTTAAAAACATACCCTATGAAATCTTGAAATGCACCTTCAAGCATCTGTTCTTCTTTTCTGCGAAAATGTTCAGTGCAGATAGATAATTTCCGTTTTAAATTCTGAGAACTAACATCATTATAAATTATTTGTAAGCGTATTACTGGTCTGAATCCAGCGCATGAAAGCGCGAAACAATTGATATTACATGATTAAAGCTCACGTCTTAAGCAGATAATAAACTTTCACTCTGAAGGCGATACATACACTCAAACTTTTTGACCTCAAGAACTTTCAAAACAAAATAAATACACCTACAATTATCGCTCTATAATGTTCATCAATAAAAGGCATATCCAAACAAGAATATGTGTCAATTATTATTAATAGAAGATGTTGGCAGTATTTAGGTCACGGGCTTAGATCAGACGAGAACAGACTTATCCACTAAGCTCTGTCATGGTCTGCTACAAAAAACTAAAACGTGAAAGACCCAGGCCAACACTACCGAAGAACAATCATGCACGAGACAATGACAATGGGTATTAACATCACCCAAGAACTACAACAACATACAGCGAAACATGGCATTGAGATACATTATACTATATGTTCCGCTCTTGGCACCAAAGGAACGCACTAACTAACCAACTAATGTTTACAGTAAATAAATATACTTTTGTGTGTGCTCAGAAATAATTAAAATCACAAGTCAATGTCAGCAGGAGATTCCTCATGCTGATGCAATCAATATATGTCCTAAAGTTTGTTTAATCATGGGGGGGGGGGGGAAGGAGGGACCGACCGTTTTAGCTATTTGAAGTTCATGATGCTAAGTTAGTATTTGACTTTCATGATGTTGTTGCAAGGCGATTCGGTGCCGTTAGAACGGACTAGATCAATAAGTTTCGGTAGTTTCAATAATTTTTAATATGTCCAGTTCGTAAGAGAATGATTTCTTCTCCAGGGCCAGATAAATGAAGTACCCTACCTACATGGAACAGAATAACATCTCACAAATATGTGCATAAAACACATAATGACATTGGATTCAAGGGCATCAGTTCAACCAACCAATGAATTCAACCAGTGATGAACCAATCAACCCATCGGACATACTCGATGCTGGCACACGTGACTATTATGGATCTATCTACAGGAAGAAACGCAATATAGTTATTTAATGATGTTTTCGCTTTACTTAAGAATGTTTTCACTTTATTCAATGATGTTTTCACGTTATTTAAGGATGTTTTCACTTTATCTTCTTCTTCTTCTTCTGTGTTCGTTCTCAAACTCCTGCAGATTAGCAAGATGTAGTCCAGAGAACGGAATGCGCTGTGTCACGGTTTACAGCATGCTGCGATATCTGCGCCTTTCGGCCTGACACATCCGACTATATCATGGCTTTGGGTCACTGACCCTATATGGGATGGGGCAGCCATCTCCATCCCATAACCTCCTTAGTCGCCTTTTACGACATGCGTGGAAGGTAAACAGTGTTGCTATTCTTTGCTCCCCTTTGGGCCCCGGCATCACACGGGCGTTGACTTAATATTTGAAAATTGAATATAAACCATACCTGTCTCCTGTAGTTAGGTCCATAATAGTCACGTGTCCCAACTTCCAATATGGCGGATCGTTTTTGACATTGTCTGCACGACAGCAGCACAGCGATGAACGAGAATGTGTAGCTTCACCATCACAGTCTTCCACAGAATGCAATTGGATCTTGTCTCCGTAATCTCCTATCTCGACATCCGGACTCGTGCGTTGCTGGCCATCATGGCAACACTGTGAGCTAATTTTCTGAGGGCCTAAAATGTCTTCTTCCGAAAGCCATATCTTTATTTCCATCAGAGGTCCCAGGTGATTGCTGCTTGACATAATGAAATTACTGGTTGTTCCTCGTCTGAAATTCTGAAGAAATAAAGTAAATATTTTATTAAAGTCTGTATTATAATATGACTATCTGTATAAGACAAGTAGGTTCTACAACTGGTCACTCAAATAGAGAACGTATTAACTGTATTTGAAGACGACAATCACATTTTTTGGGTCATGTCATGAGAAGATGTGGGCTGGAGAACATCGTAACAACTGGAATGAGCGAGGGTAAAAGAGACAGAGGAAGACAACGTGAGAAAATGTTGGATGGCTTGAAAGCCTGGCATGGTTCAGATTCATCAGAAACTATATTTAAATGTATAACAAACACAGGACTGTGGGGAGATATGATCGCTTACGTTGGAAGGCATGGTACCAATGAATGAATGAATTATACAAACATGTTAAAAGTGAAGCACTTGGGTTCAAATCTGTACCTATGATATTCTTTGAAAGAATATGATACAACATTTAATTTTGAGTAGTCGTTTAGAGGTAATCGACACAGAAATGTCTTCGGGTATTTTATTCCATAACATAACAATGTAACATAATAACATAACATAATAGTGATATACATAACAATGTAACATAATAGCATAACATAATAGTGATAAACATAACAATGTAACATAATAACATAACATAATAGTGATAGATATAACAATGTAACAAAATACCATAACATAATAGTGATAAACATAACAATGTAACATAATAACATAACATAATAGTGATAACATAACAATGTAACCATGGTTATAATAATAATAATAATAATAGTAATAATAATAATAATAAAAATAATAAACACTTAACCCGTCAATGTAGTAGGGTGTCACATTGAGACATAATCCGTCAGGTTTGTAGGAGTGTCACATTGAGACATAATCCGTCAGGTTTGTAGGAGTGTCACATTGAGACATAATCCGTCAGGGTTGTAGGAGTGTCACATTGAGACATAATCCGTCAGGGCTGTAGGAGTGTCACATTGAGACATTTGGAGCTGGAATATCTCGAAGCATCTCTATCCTCTACCATTATGCTGAGTTTGGAAACCTCACATCGTGTCTATTCTTCACGTGATTATGTTTCACGATTTGTCAATGCTGGTTCTTGTCCGATGTTTCACGAATTGTCAATACTGGTTCTTGTCCGATGTTTCACGATTTGTCAATACTGGTTCTTGTTGACCAGCTAATGAATTAATTCTATCATGTACAAAAATAGGTCTTGTGTACTCGGTAACATATAGCCAACACAGGTCTATAACATTTGTTTTTAAACGCCTGGATTCTTCTCTCTAGATCTGCTGTTAAAGTACAGGTCTCACAACCTTATAGAAATATTGAAAAAAACTAAAGATTTATATAAGTTGATGTTAACATGGGTTGTGATCCTGCTTTTTCCATTTGGTGGTTAATCTTGTCATGGCGATTGAAATAAGGTTAGTTGTATGTAACATAACTTATATACAGAAATATGCATACAAGAAAACAGATAGATTAAGATATATAAATAGATAGATAGATAAACATCACTTCAAAAATAGGCATACATACAGGCAGACAGACATCCATTTAGAGACATAGATAGACAGACAGACAGACAGGTAATCAGGAGACAGACATACATGTAGAGATAGATAGATAGATAAATAGATAGAAAGATAGATAGATAGATAGATAGATAGATAGATAGATAGATAGATAGATAGATAGATAGATAGATAGATAGATAGATAGATAGATAGATAGATAGATAGATAGATAGATAGATAGATAGATAGATAGATAGATAGATAGATAGATAGATAGATAGATAGATAGATAGATAGATAGATAGATAGATAGATAGATAGATAGATAGATAGATAGATAGATAGATAGATAGATAGATAGATAGATAGATAGATAGATAAAAGTAGCCAGTATCATCCAATATAGCAAAAGTAATCTATAATTTAGCTGTCTAACAAATTGATGAAATTTAAAAGCTTAAAGTAATATTGTCTCACGTCTCGTATGCCGTCAGTCAGTGGAACTGCCTTGATGTTCCCATATTGACCAATGACACTCAAAAATGGCTGGGCATTCAATCGTCGTTGAGATCTCACTGATGTCTGCACGGATACTGCATAGTGCCATTGGTCCGATACACTGTTGCCTAGCAATGGCAAATACGCCCACTTGATACAAAAAGCAACGAAAATATTAAAGTATCATAAAATATTTACAAACAATTATGTAACGTTTGAACAAACTGAAAAATTATATGAAGAGAACTGTTCAAAATGTTTCCGCGTTCTTTCAGGCCTTGCTATGAAGGACATAACTGATTGCAGAGGGACATCATTAGTGTTATATGTGCAACAGTAGTGTGTTATAATATATAACAATAGTTATAAAACAAATTACTCTTCGGGGTTGTAGTGGTGTTACACTGAGACATCTGGTGCATAAAGACGTCCACACATCTATATACCCTACCATCCTGATGAGTTTGGAAACTTTACAACCTGTCCAGTCCTTGATATTATTCAGCCATGTTGTCTTCTGTCCACCTCGTCCTCTTTCACCCTCAATCGTACCTTGAAGAACACATTTTATAATCGAGAAATGTCTCTTGATGTATAGAAAATACGTACTCACTGTGCAAAACTGAAGTCCAACAGGTAACGCTTGAAACGAGGTAACAAAGTTTTGCTAGTAATACGAAACAAACATAGACACACACACACACACACACACACACACACAAATCGACGTTTCGACAGAAATGCCGTTATTACGGTTCACAAACACATATAAATCAGAGACGACAAGTAGGGACGCACAACTTGCGTTCACATATCTACTAAATTGGCCGAAATGAAAGGAATGAGGTCAAAGGTGACAAAAACAGGATATGTACAGAAATAGAAAGAATACAAAAGCATAACCGAATACATGTGAAAACGAGACAGAGAAATAACGGAACAACTCGATATTATTCGTATGTCAACCGCTCATTCATACCCTTGGATATATAGTTTGCTTAAAACTGCTTGCCACTATTCTCTTTTCAAATCTTATACAATACAGGTCAGTTAATTAATGATTTGTTCCCTCTCTCTCTATTCTCTTTTAGTGTTTCTTCCTTTTCCGATCCACCTAATCCACTTAATGGATGTTTGTGATAACCATGAACTTTGCAGAATAAACTTCCTGACAGATGGGGCCCTAGATTTCATTAGAAGCATCCCTGCTGGCCCCATGACTTTATATCCATCGAGTTTTCTAGAAATTAAATTAGTCAACATATCTGTACATGTTCTGCCCTGTATGGTAGATCTCTGCTCAGCGCAAAAATGTTATTACACCACAGGTAAGTAATGTATGTCTCTATCATAACTCAATCTTGTGTAGTTCTTCTGATAGCAGATGGTACAGCTAGCACATCATTCTAGGTTACTGGAACAGAAATAAATTTTTCCTTGACAGGAGGTATATACTATTGGAAGGGGTATCGGGGAGCAGTATATAATTGCTATACCAATAATATAATTACGCTTTAAGTCATTAATGCTGATCTATAGTCGAAACGTCTTTTGTCTTTATCTATCCTTGCTAGTATAATTTGTGATAAATATTGATGTGCCTATGTTAGTTTATATCAATGTTTTGCCGTTTGTTATCCCATCTTCGGCCTTTTCATTTCATCAGGTTGTTTCTTGACACTGAAGGTTTAGCTGTTAAGAAATCTAGGTGTTATCTTATGCCCTGCAGTTATGAGGAAGAAGCTACCAGTAGGATAACAGGGTAAGATGTAGCTACTAGTAGATTAACAGTGCACGATGAAGCTACTAGTAGAATAACAGGGCAAGATGTAGCTACCAGTAGGATAATAGGGCAAGAGGAAGCTATCAGTAGGATAACAGGGCAAGGGGAAGCTATCAGTAGGATAACAAGGCAAGAGGAAGCTATCAGTAGGATAATAGGGCAAAATGTAGCTACCAGTAGGATAACAGGGCAAGGGGAAGCTATCAGTAGGATAACAGTGCACGATGTAGCTACCAGTAGGATAATAGGGCAAAATGTAGCTACCAGTAGGGTAACAGGGCAAGAGGAAGCTATCAGTAGGATAACAGGGCAAGAGGAAGCTATCAGTAGGATAACAGTGCACGATGTAGCTACCAGTAGGATAATAGGGCAAAATGTAGCTACCAGTAGGATAAAAGGGCAAGATGTAGCTACCAGTAGGATAATAGGGCAAGAGGAAGCTACCAAATGGATAATAGAACAAGAAGATGCTACCTATCATAAGAATAATATAGCAAGTATGAAATAAGTATCGATAATAGGAAAATCGGTAGCGGATGGTAACTGATCCAGCAGCACGGGAGTCCCTGCCTTTTGTCGATTGATTATATTAGAAGTATTTGCGAATACGGATCTGTGTGGTTCAGAGAAAGCACACAATCAAAAATTGTCAACACCTACTAAACAGATAATCAGAACAATCAGTAATTATACATCTAGTGATTCACTGAAATCGAGACATGCCCGAGTACCCGCGGATATGTTTGATGTACAAAGACAGTGATAAACATACCTAAAGCTAAACCTATTATTGATACATGCGGAAGATCTCAAAGCAATCGCTGTGTAGTATCAATCCATCCTGCCACATTAAATCCCTAGTAAATGAATATTTATTTGAGAATAGATATATCAACAGTCTTGTTTTCATCTGTTTTTGTGTTAAACCCCGCCTCCAATCCCATTGTCAACCAATGAACCCCTTCTTCCCAGTTTCCTCTAATTTTCGATGTTGTTTATTGGTTATCCCAAAATCCATTTGTGTCTTCCATATGAACACTACTTGGTGTGTTTGTTAAGTATGTGTTTACAGTTATCATCATTGACGGGAGACTTTCACTTGGTCTGATTTGATGTTCATGATTAATTTCTTGTGGCATTTCTTATAACTCGTTATGTTTCTATTTTTGTCTGTCTATAGTACGTTTTTACTGTGGAAATCTAAGTTATCATCCACTACAGATACATTTAATTTTTCTTTGTTTCTAATCCTCAGAGATGATGTGGTGAGAACCATATTTGAGCTTTTATAATTAAATATTTAAATAACTTGTGTGTGTTTGTTTACTGTGTGCTACGTGTTTCGTGATATATGTCCCTATTTGATCGTAAAGTTGTTAAAGTCCTTGTACCTTTTTTAAAATAATTATTTAAAAACATGATACTTAGATTATACAGTTATCATATTACATCAATTTAGTATTTATCTCTGCATAGAACATGAAATGCTTATACGTTCGCAAGCCCCAGCATCTCTTTCTCTTGTGGAAGCCCTTACATCACTTTATCTTGTGGAAGCACTTACATCACTTTATCTTGTGGAAGCCATCACATCGCTTTATCTTGTGGAAGCCCTTACATCACTTTATCTTGTGGAAGCCCTTACATCACTTTTTCTTGTGGAAGCCCACACATCCCTTTATCTTGTGGAAGCAATTACATCACTTTAACTTTTTCTCTAGGATTATGATCTTGTGGTGTAGCAATTAACAAAAACTACGCCTGTTTGGTCATATAAAGAGACATAACTGTTTAGAAAGACAAATAATGGAGGGAAGAGTACCTGGGAAGAGGAGAAGGGGCAGACCAAGAAGACGATGGACTGACGACATTAAAGATAACATGAATACATCGCTAGAAAATGCAAGCTACATCGCCCAAGACAGAGAGAGGTTCGGAGAGTTCATTGGGAAGACAACGTTCTGGAAGGAATACGTCACATGACAATATCTTGTGGAAGCCCTCACATCCCTTTATCTTGTGGAAGCCCTCACATCCCTTTATCTTGTGGAAGCCCTCTCATCACTTTATGTTTTGGAAGCATTCATATCATTTCATCTATACAACTATGTTTTACCGTATCTGAGTATAAGGCTTCTTCTCAAAGTGGTGCACACAGTTGAGACCTACCGGGTATGAAATAAACCAATGGAGAAATAACCCCATTCTACAGTAGAATACAAGCTTTCTATGCCTGGTAATTTATGATGCGCGAAGCAAACACCCAAAAATATGAAAAACACACCGAATTGAGCCAATGGAAAGTTATTAGGACATGGTGAGTAAGCCAGTAGCACATTACTGGGACATGGTAATTAAGCCAATAGCACATTACTGTGACATGGAAATTAAGAGTGAATGTTTTGTATGCGACGTCTGAGGATAGACTTACAGGTAATGGCGATGTGTAAACATAGCGAGAACTACGTACCTGCTCCGAGTCTTTTACATCAATCCGTCTCAAAATAATAGCCACTACAATAGTACTAGCTAGGATGATGCAGTTTAAGATCAGAACGTAAGGGCTGTCTGCCAGTTTCTCATCGAAGTTGAGGAACAATGAGTTAAAATCGATCATCTCAGGTGCAATGAACACCTGGCTAAGTGAGAACGTTCCCAGAAAATGGGTCGTAAATTTGACTTTTCCGCTTACGCCTACGTTTGTTACCTGTTATGAAGTGTCAAAAAAAGGAATGGCTTAATGAAGTATTACATAATGGAAGTAAATGAGTAATAGACTTACAGAATCATCGAGGATTTATTAGTATTAACAAAAAATATTATAGCAAACGGGATTTGAGTCAGGGCCGCTAATATGGCACTAACTCGCCTCACAGCTTGAGTTAATACGCTTTCCGTATTCGATCACACATGATCCCTAATAACGATGCAATTTTAGTCAAAACTTCCAATGTATATATTCTCAAGCTACATCTAATCAATCAATCAATAAACCCGTAAAACTTTAAGGTCGTAGGGGTACCACATTGGATGCTTCAGCACACAGAGTCCTCCAGCGAATTCTATCCTCAGCGATGCGGATGAGTGTGGAAATATCTTGCCCTGTCCATTCCTTGATGTTGTCTGTCCATGCATTTTGTTGTTCCCCTCTGCTTCTTCCACCCTCGACAGTTCCCTGCAGTATTGTTTTTGACAAGGAATCATGCCTGCATACATGTCCAAACCATGCTAGTTTTCGTTGTTTCACTATTGAAAGCAATGGCTCCTGAATACCTGCACACACCTCTACTTTATTTCTTACCTACACATTGGTATTATGTTCCCTATAGAAATTCGTAAGAGTAGTGAGGATGTGAGTTTTTTAATAATACCTTTAATATTGACCTGTCGATCGATACAGGCAACAACTACACACATACTGCACAGGTATAAACATTCCACCAGAACCACAAACATTTAACCTATTATGTGTCAGGAGGCATCAGTACTGCATCATGTTCGGTTCTGTGTCCGTGGAAGAAATCATCAGGGTCTGGAGATAATTTGTAGTTCAAGAAGACAGTTGCTAATCTTTTAACATTTTTATAAGTTTTATCTTTGAACAAATAGTGCAGATTCGTACTAGAGAACAGGTTCCATCAAGTGGATCACGACCCTACATGGTCTCATGAAGGATTTTCTTAGGGCGGTCAGCTGAAATAATACATTCAAATATGAAATTTTTAAACATAATGTATTTTTACTCGATGTCTTACTGTTTCAAACTGTCAAATAATTTGTTACCCGTTAGGGAGTTGGTGTTTGTAGCTATGTAATGAAGTTGCAGGGAAATCGTAATTTTTAGCTTTGTGATTATGTTCCATGGATGTGGTGTTTATAGCTGCGTAATGAAGTTACACGGAGGTGGTATTTATAACCATGTGGTGGAGTTTCTGGAGGTGGTATTTGTAGCTGTATGATGACGTTGCAGTGTGGTGGTTTATTTGTAGTTGTTTGCTGGAGGTAGCATGCTCTTGCTGTCGCCATGTCACGTACATAGTGAGTTTTTAATGTGTCCTCCGACATATAAACATACAATCATTACTGGGAGTTGAACGCTGAACTTCACGGATGTGAGACCAACGATCTAAAATCTTGACCATGCTCTACACGAATGTTTCAATAACGTTATATATTTTTAAGAAATAATATTATTCATATATTCATAAACAAATATGAACATACTTATATTTTGCTATCACTTTGGAAACATTGAAGTGACTCATAATTATAGTATTTATATAACCATTTTTGGGAATTAAAATAAAATGATGCTTCAATTCAGTAGGACAATTCAGCATAAGAAAATAAAAAAATTGTTTCTGAAGCAAAAAAATAATTGACTGCTTCTATATGAGATCCCGGACCTACCTTTCACACTTTTTAAGGAAACTACGCCGATCTGAAATATTAGTAGTTTGTGACGTTACTATGCCGGCCTATTCTAGTTTTAAAAAATGGCTACCGTAATTATTCTGAATTTGCCTTCGACCAGTAGAAATGCAATACGCTCGTTACAGGTGTGAGGAGTGCTCCCGGATGAAAAGATATTCACATGGACATGCTATGACATTAGCCTACTATACTGAGGGAAAAATTCGCTTAAAGTGCTACAGTAATAGCACGGCACGACTTGAAAAGCTACCTGATCAAGTTCATGTGGCAGTCTAGTCTACAGGTGAACGTTAACCCGTTAACGTTAGTGCCATACGAGAGACAATTAGCAGATACTAGCTCCCTGCCTAACCCTAGTCTGTTCCCACCCATACAACGCTCCTAACCCTCATATGCAACCGTCCTAACGCATTCATTTATACTTAAATGTATATTTCAATAAATAAATACCAGTGGTCTGATAAATATAGCCACGACAAGGGAAACCTAAAAACACAGGAAGAACACAGTTTTTGTTTCCCATTCTTATCACACTATTCGTTTCACGTATTTCGTTTCCTAAAAATAGTTTTCTCGGGATCTGAGAAAGAACCGATTTAATTATATTACACTTCTAATCTATTTAGGTACGTTTTCTTTTAAATTATTTTTAAAACAAATGTTTTTCTAAATTTTTCATGGCCGCGGATAACAATTTAAAAAAAAATTGTATCTCGAAATATATTCGGAACCAGCATAATATAGTTTTGTCACAGTTTAGTGAAACTAAGCAGCAGTAATCAAAATGAACAAAAATAGGTATAAGTGTTACCAAAATAAGTCATAAAACAACCTAACAACGAGACACATTGACATATGGCGTTTTGACTAAAAAGTCTTCATCGGGACAAACAAAAAGACAACAGTAATCAAATCGTACATAGAGACAAACATGGTTGTGATAGGAAGGAACGAAAAGGAGAGAAGGACAACAGCAAATGAATGATGGTGCAAGCAAAGTTAGGACAGCATGACAGGGAAGAAGTGGGTGTGAGGAGAAGATAGCGGTAAGTAAGGAGGGAAATGTGCACAGAGAAAAGTGAAAAATGAAAATAGATAAGATCAAGTCGACCATTTTGGAGATAAGTATTTTAAATTTATCTTATTTCCTTGCTATTATATCTTATCTATTTTCACTTTTCACTTTTTTCTGTGTACTTTCCACTCCTTACTTACCACTATCTTCTCCTCACACCCACTTCTTCCCTGTCATGCTGCACTATCTTTGCTTCCACCATAATTTATTTGCTGTTGTCCTCTCCTTTTCTTTCCTTCCTATCACAACAATCATTGTCTCTATGTAAGATTTATTTTCTGTTGTCTTTTTGTTTGTCCAGATGAAGGCTTTTTAGTCAAAACGCAGTCCGTCACTGTGTCTCGTTGTTAGCTTGTTTTATGACTTATTTTGGTAACATGTATACCTATAATGTTAATTTTGATATTTGCCCTGTGTTACCGCATCCACCCATTTCTGGTTCAGGACTGTTACCCGACACTGGAACATTTATTCTGTAAGCATCAGTAAACTCACTCAATTTATTATAATGTTAATTCCACATTTGTGATTTCTAAGAGAACGTTTGTACCTGGACGTCCGGACTTAAGGACCAGCATGCACAGTCCCTGTTCCAATAAGTGGCAGCAACCGAGCTAGTGGTTATGGAAAGCGACGATGAAGATTGCAGAAGTCGTCGGCGTATGTTGTTTGATACTGTGTCTGTATGGTTATATGTCAAATATCATGTATGCAGAAACCATATGATTTTCAACACACACACACACTCGCTCATTCACTCACACATATCCACTCATATATATATGTTATGTTCCTCCGGGACCAACATATCCACTCATATATATCTATGTTATGTTCCTCCGGGGCCATAGGCGGCGCATAGGGCAGAAACCATAGCTTTCCATTTGTGTCTTTGTGTTGCAGGTCTTTCAATTGTTGCGTGTTGTTTAGGTTCATTGACATGCCTTCTCTATTAATGGTTCTTCGTAGAGTTTCTCTACGTCTCCCTCTTCTTCTTACTCCAGGTGGAACCCAATATAGTGACTGCTGGGGAATTCTTAGGCTGTTCATTCTGAGAACATGGCCGATGTAAGTCCAACGCCTTTGTCTAATGAAGGAAGATATATGGTTTGTTTGCTTTCCTCTCTTATAGTAGTGTTAGATTTAAAGTCACTCCACTTAACATTCAGAATGGTACGTAGGTATTTGTTTTCAAAGGAGTCGAGTCTCTTATCTGTAGATTTTATGGCTTTCCAACTTTCGCATCCATATGATAGAATAGGGATGATGTTGGAGTTAAACAACCTGAAGTTTGTGGTATATATATACATGAGGGGTGGTAGAAAGTTATGCACTTCAGTGTGAAGCAATCTCGACACCTGAAAATTGGTGTGAACTTTCAACATTTTCTATGTATTCACCCATTCAAGGTGATGCACTTCGCCCATCTCTTGTTCACATACCTAAAGCCTTGATTGGAGTGTAAAAGGTGTCGAGTTTCTATAGTGTGGACCCAAGGTTAGCAGATAAACAATATTCTAAAAGTACGTTCTCGTGATGCGTTATTCCAGGCTAACACTTTTATGCTCGTGTCCGTGGATATGGATGCTGTAGATGGAATGAGAATTGCCTGCGGAGAGACAGCAAATATCTCCAAAACCTCTACGCCATACATCCAACATCACTGTCTATGCAAGGCATCTGTGCATCTGGATTCGGTAGGCTTAAAAAACAGCAATGTGGGAGAGGCGACCTATGTCATTGTCCCTAACATACGGTGATCTTACGAGCACACACCGAATCTGGAAAAGATAATACACGCCAGAGGACAGCGTAGTATGCGAATCAATTCAGTGGCAACTAAATTACAATAGTGCAGCACGATACCGACTGGCGTAAGTGCTGTTCATGCGTAAAAGCACACAGAAGCCCACATGTCCCACCACAACTGACCACATTCAATGTAGGAGGCAAGATTCAAGTATTGGATACGTCAACTAGAACATGTACTCCTGGGTTTGAAAATAAAAGCTGTGATACAGTTTCCCTATTGATCAAATGCCTGACCGAAGCAGTGTGGAAACTCGATTTCTGGACACTGCTGGCAACGTACGGGGGGGGGGGGATCTCTAGGGACACTGCAAACCAAGCCCAACTAGACTTGTCCCGTGCCCAACATGGCTCATACTCAGAGAGTTAGGTTCAGTATCCAAGGCCTACTGCGAAGCTCCTCGTCTGTTATTCGTATTTTACCTACGACTTCAGGTAATATACATGGCGAAGAGTCAAGATACACAGACCACACCTCCCGATGGAGTAGAAGGCAATCTCAAGCTAACGAGGCGAATTCCTGAGAAATTCACAGGTCAAATCTCAGACCCACGACGTGTTTGGTAAAGCAACAGCTCATTTAGGAAGATGTATCAACCCTGGGTCTAATTAGACCGTCGCTGTTAGCAAACATGGCTTATACAGAAGAAATTGGGTCTCGAACCTAGGGAAGCAAAGGGTGGTAATGGGATGGTCTTCCTACACGAAGAACAGCTTGCTGGCTGCGAAGCGCCTCGTCGGAGAACAGACAACAATGGGTGACACCTGCAAACTATTAGATCGTCTCGTGACATATAACCCGCTCTGAGTGGAAGATTCCTTCAATAGGCATTGCACTAAGCTGAAAGCTGAAGCATCCTGAGGTATGAAAAAAAGCTCGAAGAAACCTCCCTACTACACATAGGAAGTAATAGCGAATCGCTCTCAATTAATGTAGTTCGAGAGGAAGAAGAATGCCTCGATTATAGAACACCTCCTCCTGGGCATAGAACCACGTCTCCGCTTCAGTAATGAAGTCCTGGATTTCAGAAAAATTACGCCAACGAAGAGAACTCTTCATGTGTGCAAACAGAAAGAAGTACCTCGATGCTGTCATATGAGTAAGATGGACCGGGTATGATTTCATACTGCACTGCTGGGCAAAGTCAATAGAGTCATGACCTACATGAGCTGGCGCGTTATCCTAAAGCAGACGAACTCCTCTGGACAGCTTCCCGCCTCACTGCAGTTAACATCTTCTTGCAATTTCTTGAGAAGGTTTTGGTAGCACCTTGAGTTTATAGTATGGTCACGAGGAAGGTAATCAGTGAGTATTGCCCTGCAACAGTTCTAAATAACGGTGAGCATGATTTTTTTGCCGTAGAAGAAACCATGTCTGCCTCCTTTGGTGGCTGCAAAGAGGCATGTTTCCAATGTTTTTTTCTGTTTTTTTTGTCTCGGGTTATAGAGCTACACCCAACATTCGTCCACAATAACCAATCTACTACAAAACTCATCTTGGTCAGCATTGCAAATGCCCAACATCTTTGTGGATGCGTCGGCTCTTGACGCTCCTGTTCCATTGGCGTGAGTAGAATAGGACCCACCTGTCGGACACCTTTGATATGTGAAGCTGATCATACAAAATATTCAACGTGGTCCAATTACTTAGTCCTAGCTCAGCAATGACTTTCATAGGGCAAAGCACACTGATTTCCAACTCATTAGTCCCATTTAGTCATGATTTCCTCGAGGGTAATGCGCCTGTCTGAGAGGATTAGGGCCTCCACTTTTTCAATGTTGCTTGTATCATCTGCAATGTACGGCCTGCAACTCTTTGGCTGGTCTTGAACGATGACGTGTACCGTTTGAAGCGATTTTTCTTATACTTCACGATATTATTAAAGAGCAGACATTCCTTAAATATAGCAACCATTTCATCATGAATTTGGTTTGCAGATTTACGCTGCAAGTGCAAGAACATGAGTGCGCTAAGAGTTTCCGTTTTATCCATGACACGGCTTCATACACAACTCAACTAGTTTCCCTCCAATTTCTCTTTCACGCGCCGCACTAGCGTGAACCATGAAAGATTGAGAATTGTTAACCAAAACAGCCTATCTATCTATACGCTGTGGCCTTTGTTTGACTTGCGGCATCAGGGATAGAAGAGTTCTCTGGAGATGGCCTTCGAGTGTGCTGTTTGTAAGCTTGTTCTAGTGGCTTCTTTGATTTCTGTGATCCATCTTTTACATGGCCTACCATTGCCTTTAGAGTCGTGACGTCTATGTGTCATGGCCATTCGTGGCATGCTATCTGTCGGCAGTCTGGAAGCGTGTGAAAACCACTTGATCTGTTGTCTTTTGATGTTTTCCAATACTGGTATTGTTTTGGTTATCTTAGTTAGTTAGTTAGTTAGTCGTCGGATCATCATCACTGCAAACTGGACACATCCATAGTTGCTCCGATCTCTCCTTGAGTGTATCCGCCATCACACTTCTGCTGACAGTACCGGTCCTATGCTGGTTGACCATCATTCTTCTGCGCCCTCCAAAATGTTCACCTCTAGCAACACCGCATTTCAATCCCTGATCTTTAATCCTAGCCATTGAAAAGGAATCATCATCCACATTAGTCTCACTCTCGCGTGTTATATCTCTTAAGGAGTTCAAAACGTCAGCGCGATCCATTGCCCCATCGCCCTTTGCCACAATCGCACACGATGCCAGATGATCCGCTCTTTCATTGCCTCGAACGCCCACATGTCCCGGCACGAAAATAAATGTAACCGCTTTCAAGCTCGCATTTCTCAAGGCCTCAATCCACTGTTCGCGAACGAGACCCACTTGTACCTTCTTAATCATACTCATAGAGTCACTCAAGATGCATACCTGCGTTACTTTCTGTGTGCGAAGCCGCTCAAATGCCTTGGTCACCGCCATAGTCTCCATGGTCATACTACTCGTAGTGACCGCAAAGGCACCACTTTCCTCCTTGATCGTTTTACCTGCGCACTGAGCTGTAAAGGCCCAAGCACTGCGAACATGCCTAATTACAGATCCATCAGTGTATATAATCACATCCCCCTCTTTGGTATTCTCACTGATTAAAGCCTGCACTTCTTTCTCCACAGCTGTGGGACACCATTCTCTGCATTCTCTGCTAAGTGATATTACTACTCTCAAACAAGTTTCGAAATCTGTGGGTAGACCCCACAGTCAGTTTTGTATGTAGACCCCACATTTGGTTATCTGTCTGATGGTATCGTTTCTAATTCTATCTCTTAATGACACTCCGAGTATTCTTCGTAGATACGTCATTTCTGCTGTCACTATTTTTCTTTAGTCTTGTTGTGTCAATGTTCAGGTTTGGCACTGGTAGCATAGTGATGGGATAATAATAGTCATGGCTATGTTTACAATTTGTTCATGAAAATACGTGTAATCTTTCCTAGGATCTGGTATGTTATGTTTCATCTATTTTTGTATATCACTTTACTGTTTTTCCCTTCACGCGATATAATGCTTCCTAAGTAAGTGTTTATTATAGGTGGAGATAGTGATATTTTTTTTTTGCTATTGCCATTATTTATGTCATTTCAATATTAATCTTCATGTTGCATTATTGTCATGTTGTGTGGTGTTTGTTCGTATGTTCTTGCAATTCTCTTCTGATGTCCCTACTAGTACTTTATCGTCTGCAAAGAGTAGTTCCTTCAATTTGTAGTTCATGTTAGCTTCATCGTTAGTGCTTGTTAGTTTACAGATTTAGAGATGTGGTCGATATATGTTATAAAAAGTCGAGGGGATATGACACACCACTGGCTAACTCCTGATTGAATTTGGAACTTATTGGACATTCCTGCATTTGTTCTTACTTCACATTGGCGGTTAGTATAAACGCTCTTGCATATGTTGATTAAATGTTCTGGTACTCCGTATATTGATAGTTTTTTCCATAGTTGTTGTCGGTCTACTCTGTCGAAAGCCTTTTCTTTGTCGACGAATGCGATGCATAATTCTTTGTTTTTGTATGTGATTCCTTCTGTTTATTTTCTAAGTGTAAAGATAGCATCCGTACAGCTTTAGTTCTTAATGATACCCATTTGGGCATTTTCTTAAGTTGTTGTTCATTGTGTGATCGTAATGGTTATTCTAATATTTTGTTTAAATTTTTCCTGTGTAGCTTAGTTAATTAATTTAATTCAATGGCGATATATAAATACATTAAACAACATTGAAGGTATTGAAAAGTGTAATGTAGATTTATACACATCTGTTTTACCCAATCCAACCATGAATATTTCATTCTGAGTATCAATATATACACATTATATCACATTATGTATACAAGAAGGAATATAAACACAAATTAAACATAAAAAAACAACTGTCAAATACTGCATGTTTCCCGTTAAGGTGTTGCAGGGAGGGATTTGTAGCTGTGTGATAAAGGTAGTTTGCTGTCGCCATGTCATGTACAGGGTGGGTTTTTTAATTGACCCTCCGACAGAAAAATACCCAGCCCTTACCGGGGATCGAACTCTAGACCTCATCACTATTGTTAGACCAACGCTCTAACCTCTCAGTCATGCGTCACACAAAACATATACATAAAAAACACATATTTCATACCTTGAAAAGTTGTCATCAGATAGAGGTATGTTCCTTTTTTCTGAGGCTTATTTACAGAGACTTTGAGAATCCCCGTGTCAAAAGCAATATCCACTTTTACTTTATTTTTTATAAATATTTGTATTTGTCCATTGATAACCTGTGCACGAAAATGTGAGGTTATGTCAGTGGGCGGTTTATCATATCGACCAGCGAGATAGAAGGTGTAGTAATCCCCGACGATGTAAAATCTGGCAACGAAGGTCGTGCTCTGATATTTTGATAGAGTTATCTTGATGATAGTATCGTTCATAACTTGTTCCTGTCCTTCTGATACTGTAATATTTAGAGAGAAGAAAGAGAGATAGTTATATAAATTGTTCCTGTCCTTCTGTTACTGTAGTATTTAGAGAGAAGAAAGAGAGATGGTTATATAAAGTTTATGTTATGTAAATTTTGATGAATGGAGATTATAAAAAGAAAACATTGATAAAGTACATGTTTGTCAGGTATATATATATATATATAAATGATTAGTTAGTCGTCGAATCATCACCACTGCAAACTGGACACGTCTATAGTTGCTCCGATCTCTCCCTGAGTATATCCACCATTACACTTTTGTTGACAGTACTGGTCCTGTGGTGGTTAACCATCATTCTCTGCGTCCTCCAAAATGTTCATTTTTAGCAGCACCACATTTCAAAACCTGATATTTAATCCTGGACATTGAAAAGGAATCATCATCCACAATATATATATATATATATTTATATAATGATTCATAAGATCATATCGAACCCTATCATCAGTAGAGCACGATTTTATTGTAGTAATGAGGGTGTAAAGATACTATGATCCATGCAATGAAAGATCATTTCAACCTTAGTTTAAAATTTGGGATTAAATCGTGAAGTTATTGACGAAAAAGACAGCAGGACTTTTACTAGTTACGCTATGTATACCATGCTACATTATTTACTAATGATGGCTAACACATTGTTGTGGAACCTACACGAAATGTCACTATGGATAGTAAATGTGCCTCTAGGAAATGACATGGGATAAGTTTGCCTCTAGGAAAGGACGTGGGATAAGTTTGCCTATAAATATATTTACTATATTTAGGGTAGCACATTTTCTACTTGACATTTATATTTTGACTTTGCTTATGGCTATGTGTTTTCCGCTATCAAGAAAGCGTATTTGTAGAAGATAATAGACACGCTATGAAGGATCCATTTGCTGATATTTTCTGCTAATATCAACGACAGAAGGCGAACAATGAACTTGTTATCTCTAATAACCGAGCAGAGCCCCTTGTAAATGATAATGCGAAAAATGTTTGTTACTCGTCTTCATTGTGCCAGATATGGATGTTTCCTTTCAGTCTCAGATTAGTGTCTCGCTGGCATTATTTGGAGAAGGAAGTTTTCCATAGTTTTTGCAAGTTTAAATAAGTGTTTTACATAACGTGACTTAGGTGAGAGGCTAAGAGATGGCGCTCTTATAATACGGGGGGGGGGGGGGGGTGACTGCCGTAATTTTCTAGCCGTGATTGTGCTCCGGTTTCGTTTGCTCCGTGTAGACCTAGTACATTTGTTTTGGCCATGCTGTTAATTGAGGTGAGCTTCCCTAGCTTGTGACATGCTTCCTATCTGTAGCCAGGTGGCTAGTCTCCGACAGCTCTTACGCTACGACGTTTTATCCCGCAATGTGCCCGTGGATGCTGCGGACTGCAACATGTCCTTGTGTGCCAATTTCCGAGGAAACGAAAGAGATTTAGACTTGAGTCTTCGTCTTCTTCTTCTGTGACATGCTTCCTATGCTCAGAAGTCCATAGAGGCAGGAGGAAGACCGTTTTATGAATTCTGCCGTTAGCAGAAGGCCCTCATATCTGTCCAATAGCTTCACTTCCAGATCTGTCTCTAGGTTTTAGTTATCAAGTCGACAAAGCAAGAATATGTCTGTAGCATGTGTTCTAGAGTCTGAGGACTCTGTAAAAATGGAAGAATTTGATCGAGTCTGAGGACTCTGTAAACATGGACGAATTTGTTCGAGTCCGGGGACTCTGTAAACATGGAATATTTTGGTCGGCTTCGTTAATCTCGAAGCGTTACTATGCCAGTGAACGTGCCTCCCGTAATCACATTGCCTCCTGTGTCCTTGATTACTGACGCCTACTCTTCACCGACATCGTGAACACCACGTGGAAGTATGAACTTCTGCAAACACGATTCTTCGTAACGAGATGGCATAGAATTTACCCTTTCCTTTCTTCGCTATGTACTACTTGAAAACGACAGAAAGTTTGTGTTCGTATTAAAAAATTTTTTGCTACTGTTTCTAATTTCCGACTTAATATTGCACACGACGCAGCCCTCTAAGGTGTGCTATCTTTCCGTGCACTCCAACTATAGTCACTAATAACTAATAAACTATAGTATTGATACCATATAATCGATTACTTATATTATATTTCTCTTGCCTAAACTAGATCCGAATTCAATGGCAATGGGGTCTGTAGTGTCAATCTTGACTTTGTTTCCACTGCTATCAATCATTCGACATAAAACTGCTTGACCAGTAACGTTCAAATAAGCAGGGGTTCCTGCGCTAGGGAAGTTCTGATCAAGTACAGAAATCTGCAGGAAGATATGAGCAATTTAGTCATATTGAAAGTGATAATCACGGCAATGAGGAGCAATACTTATGGTGTTGATCGCAATCATTACTTTGATGAAGATGGTGTTTATAACTGGGATTGTGATGGCAATGTCATAGGTAATATTTATAACTGTGATTGTAATGGCAATGATGATGATTGTGTTTATAACTGTGATTGTAATGGCAATGATGATGATTGTGTTTATAACTGTGATTGTAATGGCAATGATGATGATTGTGTTTATAACTGTGATTGTAATGGCAATGATGATGATTGTGTTTATAACTGTGATTGTAATGGCAATGATGATGATTGTGTTTATAACTGTGATTGTAATGGCAATGATGATGATTGTGTTTATAACTGTGATTGTAATGGCAATGATGATGATTGTGTTTATAACTGTGATTGTAATGGCAATGATGATGATTGTGTTTATAACTGTGATTGTAATGGCAATGATGATGATTGTGTTTATAACTGTGATTGTAATGGCAATGATGATGATTGTGTTTATAACTGTGATTGTAATGGCAATGATGATGATTGTGTTTATAACTGTGATTGTAATGGCAATGATGATGATTGTGTTTATAACTGTGATTGTAATGGCAATGATGATGATTGTGTTTATAACTGTGATTGTAATGGCAATGATGATGATTGTGTTTATAACTGTGATTGTAATGGCAATGATGATGATTGTGTTTATAACTGTGATTGTAATGGCAATGATGATGATTGTGTTTATAGCTGTGATTGTAATGGCAATGATGAAGATGGTGTTTATGATGTTCACGATTGTCACGGGCTTGATGATGATGACAAATATGGTGTATGTGACTATACCGGGCACATTATAATGGTTACAGTTTCTTTTGTTTCCGCTCACAGTAACGTCATCATGTAACTTCAGCAATGACACGTGAATACGTTGTTCTACGGTTTTAGTTGCAGTGTATGTCTAGCACTTACGTTACCGCATGCTCTTGTTTCTGGTGGGTTTCCCTAATCTGTCACAACTATTAAAATCTGTCGAGATGTCTCAGTGTGAGTCATCGTAATGCCATGACGGTTTATCACAAGCCGTGCCATTGGAGGGTTTATCACAAGCCGTGCCATTGGACGGTTTATCACAAACCGTGCCATTGGACTTTAGATGTTCATATTTTTGGAGATTAACATTTCTGAAGACAACAACTTTCTATTTGTAAATGCGAACTTCTTTTTGCAAATGAACAAGAAATAATATCAATATCTAAAGAACAACTATAACAAAACATAAATAGATTGTACAAAATGTGGTGACTTTAACATACAGATAAACACAGACAAAAACCGAGGTAATGTCAATCACAGAGTCAGAAAGAAATACCACTATTCTAATCAATGATCAACAACTTAAACTAGTGAACGAATTCACTTATCTTGGAAGCATAATATAATCAATTGGGAGAAACACCAAATAAATCAAGCATAGAAGCAACATAACATACTGGATCTTGGGGCAGATGTCTCCTATTTTCAAAAACAAATATGTGACCACGAACAGTAAAATTGCACTATATAAAACGACCATCATACCATCACTATGTTACTAATGTCAAACATGGACACTAACAACAGAATCCAAATGAAAACTTGTTACAACAGAAATTACATGTGCAAACGCATTCTCAGAGTAACAATAAGGGACAGATTAAGAAGCAAAAACATCAGAAGACAATATATTAAGTGGTTATCACATGCTTCACGACGACCATAACACAATGGCCCTCAAAAGGCATTGTTATGCAGGCACGATGGATACAAAGCCAGCGACAGACATACGGTCTGCAAGCGATGGATAACAGAAATAAAAGTCATTGAAAACGAAGCATATATGAAGGACACAATAAAGCCATTTCTAGAGAACTCTTCCACCTCTGAGTTCAAGGAATACAGCAAAAAGAAGAAAGAAAAAATGCCCGAAGTGAAAACAATAAACATATAGTTAGACATTGATAAACTAATGTACTTATTGAAATATAGTTAGACATTGATAAACTAATGTACTTATTGAAATATAGTTAGACATTGATAAACTAATGTACTTATTGAAATATAGTTAGACATTGATAAACTAATGTACTTATTGAAATATAGTTAGACATTGATAAACTATGTACTTATTGAAATATAGTTAGACATTGATAAACTAATGTACTTATTGAAATATAGTTAGACATTGATAAACTAATGTACTTATTGAAATATAGTTAGACATTGATTAAGTAATGTACTTATTGAATGAAATGCTTCGCTATCATGTAACCCTAATCCTGAAATGAAACTCTTCATTATACAGGTGCCTGATGTTTCATTGCATTTTACCATCTTGGTTGTCATCTTGGTTGTCATCTTGGTTGTCATCTTGGTTGGCATCTTGGTTGCAGTAATAGAGATGCTGGTCAGTTGAATTGTACAAGTGTTTGCTATCTTTGTCGTTTGCCGAGATTTGTTCAACATTCGCCAGTTCAAGTGTGTATAGACATTTTAATGCGGACTGAGACGATATAGTTTCGTTCCTTTTGTTGTCCAAGATTTTCCTGAAAAGTCCTTTGGTCCCTTTATGACTATATAACCAATACGAAAAACCAATGTCGTGGTCCATGAATAATTCTGTAATTATATATTCCGTATTTCTGTGTCTCTTACAAGAAACTCTACTATTTAGCTTTATGCTGTGTGCACCGCGGGTATTGTACCCATTTAATGGGATCCGATTGATAGGACCTTAGCTCCTTCCTATCACACGTCGCCATGCGTCATAACACCTCGCTGTTCCAGGTCATCTATTATGGACTGTCACTGTCCAGCAATAGTTATGTAGGACATATTTTGTTGAACAGATCTGGTATTTGCTGAAGAACAAACGTTTGGAGATTGTGTGTGCCTATGTACAATGCATTATCATTCCCTCTTAATCTATACTATGGAGTCGCTCGAAAAAACGTTGAACAGTTGTTTCACACTAGTTTAAAAACTACTTGTTGCCAGGATTCACCAGCAGGAGATGCTTTAGAATTTTAACTATATACCACATCTGGGAATAGCACGGGATTATTGAAAACCCTTTGTATCTTAATTGTAACTGATGGTTTTCACGATAACTATTACGTTG
Source organism: Meghimatium bilineatum (assembly GCA_034231615.1). Lineage (NCBI taxonomy): Eukaryota > Metazoa > Mollusca > Gastropoda > Stylommatophora > Philomycidae > Meghimatium > Meghimatium bilineatum. The sequence continues at coordinate 4,384,615 of CM067309.1, read as the reverse complement.
CTAAGTCTGGTCACATCTGGCGAGTTAATCCTTTATATCTGAAAGGGTGTTTCTGTCATGCCATATATTTTTTATAAATCATTATAGCAATAGAGATTTGATCGGCTTACTGTAGCTCATATTAGTATATGTTTACATGACCGGGTCTGGTTCTCTTATCAAAAGTATTACTGATTGCTATGAAGAAGTCAGAAGGAAATTGGCTGTCGCGTCAAATACACTGATACAAAACATATAGCTGAACTGCAGCAAAACAACAAAACTAACATTTCTAACAGCCTACATATTTCAAGTGACAATATATTGATGTTTAAATGTGGACAATCACGACAATCAGCAACAAAATCAAAAATAAAATATCAGAATTTGAAACAAAATGTTACAGAAAAATCCCCAGAATACCATGGACCAAAAAGATCACCAATGTAGCCATCATGAGAGAAATAAATGTAAAAGAAAACTGGCTTAACAGCATGGTTCTTTCCACAAAACTACAATGTTTTGGTCACATCAAACGCTATGATGGCCTACAGAAGACAATAATGAAGGGGATGATGCCATGGAGACAAACAAGACCAAGAAGAAGATGGGACTCATGACATAAAAGACCATCTGAGCATGACAGTAACAAATGCAGGAAGAATGCCTCAAGATAGACACAAGTTTCGAAAGGCTGTTATGAGTGCTACATCCTGTTCGTGATATGCTACATGATGATGATGACGTGTGGTACATGCTTATAAAATAATACGGGAATTTAAATATGTGTATACACGGACGTCGTCAAGTATGTGTGTTAAATGCATATTACGTGGTATGTTTCAGTATTTGCTGCACAATGTAATTTATAAATATATTTATAAAAGCCTTAGTTGATTAATAAACAGAAATACATTTCATAACTTGAAGCACTCAACCAAACTAATCCTAAAGTTACTAAAGAGAACCAAACTAATCCGATTCCTAACGCTACTAAAGCTAACCAAACTAATCCTAACGCTACTAAAGAGAACCAAACTAATCCTAATCCTAATGCTACTAAAGAGAACCAAACTAATCCTAACGCTACTAAAGAGAACCAAACTAATCCTAATGCTACTAAAGAGAACCAAACTAATCATAACGCTACTAAAGATAACCAAACTAATCCTAACGCAACTAAAGAGAACCAAACTAATCCTAACGCTACTAAAGAGAACCACACTAATCCTAATCCTAACGCTACTAAAGCTAACCAAACTAATCCTAATCCTAACGCTACTAAAGAGAACCAAACTAATCCTAACGCTACTAAAGAGAACCAAACTAATCCTAACGCTACTAATGAGAACCAAACTAATCCTAACGCTACTAAAGAGAACCAAACTAATCCTAACGCTACTAAAGAGAACCAAACTAATCCTAACGCTACTAAAGCTAACCAAACTAATCCTAATCCTAACGCTACTAAAGCTAACGAACATTGTTTGCTTACATGGACAATGTCGTTATCATTCATAATGAACGAATAGTATTATCAGGACAGACAGCTTATAATTTCTCACTTTCACTGTGTGATGTATGGTGTTACAAAATGGTCACAATTGCTAATGATTTACAAGTATAAGCAGGGCTAACACGGATACAATATATTTTTATTTAGAGTACTCTCTTAATGTATCATTAAAGCACTCTGGTAAACCGTAAATAGATATTCAAAGTTGCGTATTATTTTAAAGACACGTGCCGTTTATTTTATCAGCTTTCGGAGATAAATAGTTAAATGTCGGTGTCACAAATCTAAATATGAAGACCTTTTAATGATATATGTATAAACCCATAACCTATGTGGGTGGGAGGGGTGCTACATTGGATGCATCAATACACAAGCTCCCCCAGTGATTTGTATCGTAAACAATTCAATATTAGCTGAGAAGTCTTGATTTCTTTTATGATGCTTGCCCATGATTTTCTTTCACACTCTGTTTCTTTCACCCTCAGCTGTGTCATACACGATCGTACATGACACATAACCATGTGGGAACCATAGAAGTATTTGTTGTTTTCATTTTGGAAGTAGTGATTCTCGCAAACCCTCTTTACTATTCTATTTATGACGATGTACTTGAAAAGCTAGGAGCAATGGACAGCTGGATCAGAAACCAATTATTACATACACATGTGTCTTATGATATGTGTAGGACATTACCAACAGTCCAATATAACGCTTGTATTGGACAGCATGCATCCGTCTCTCCGTATCTGCATATCTGTTACCGTTAGCTATCAGAGGTATTATCATCAAAGAAAATTTATTTGGATATTAGACAGGCTACATAATGTGACAGTGTTTCATTTTAAGCATCCTGTAGTTATTTTATCTGGTACCACGTCTCAATAAATAATTTGAGATATGCGGATGACACTGTTCTGATTGCAAAAAGTGAGGAAGAACGTCAAGATTTAATTAATGTAGTAGTCACAGAAAGTAAAGAGAAAGGCCTCTTCTTTAATATCAAGAAAACAGAAGTAATAGTTATTTCAAAGAAACAAAATAATACACCTTGCAAGATCAAAGTCAATGATATAGTATTAAAACACGCCCACAAATTCCAATATTTAGGTACAATGACAACAGCAGATGGAAGAAGTTCAACAGAAATAAGATGCAGAATAGGGCAGGCAAAAACAGGATTCAGAAAAATGATAAATATACTGTGTAATATGACCTTTTCATTATAGGTGAGAAAGAGAGTTATGCAGTGCTATATAACCCCTATATTAACATATGGGTGCGAGTCTTGGACAATAAACAAACTGGAAAGTGGAAAATTAGAGGCAACAGAGATGTGGTTCTATAGAAGAATGCTCAGAATACCATGGACTGCCAGAAAAAACTAATGTATAGGTGTTGAAAGAGTCAAATGCGAAACGGACCTTAATCAACAATATAAGAAAAAGGCAATTTTTTTTGGCCACTTCAGGAGACAGCGAGGTTTAGAGAACATAGTCACAACAGGCAAAATTGAAGGCAACAGAGACAGAGGGCGACAACGTGAGAAAATACTAGACAGTTTGACAACCTGGCACGGCAAGGAAACAACAACGACTTTGATACATTACACTGTGGACAGAGAGCTGCGGAGTGCCATGACCGCCTACGCCAGCCGGCATTGCACCTGATAATGATGATGACCACGTCTCAGAGAGTGTTACCTGGAGTTTTGTCTTCGCGGAACACAGTTGCTTGACAACAACTTTACTTGTAAAATGATACAATGACTATGCACGTTATGAAATGTTAATATGAACACATACATGCTTAAATCTATAGTAGCATACATCATTGAGAGACTCTTCATATTTCAATCTCACAGCATGATGTATGGTGTGTCGCAAGTGTCACAATCTCACTGCATGATGTATGGTGTGTCACCAGTGTCACAATCTCACTGCATGATGTATGGTGTGTCGCAAGTGTCACAATCTCACTGCATGATGTATGGTGTGTCGCAAGTGTCACAATCTCACTGCATGATGTATGGTGTATCGTAAGTGCCACAATCTCACTGCATGATGTATGGTGTGTCACCAGTGTCACAATCTCACTGCATGATGTATGGTGTCTCGCAAGTGTCACAATCTCACTGCATGGTGTATGGTGTGTCGCAAGTGTCAAAATCTCACTGCATGATGTATGGTGTGTCGCAAGTGTCACAATTTCACTGCGTGATGTATGGTTTATCGCAAGTGTCATAACTTCGTTGCGTGATGTATGGTTTACGCAAGTGTCACAATTTCGCTGCGTGATGTATGGTTTATCGCAAGTGTCACAATTTCGCTGCGTGATGTATAGTTTATCGCAAGTGTCACAATTTCGCTGCGTGATGTATGGTTTATCGCAAGGGTCACAACCTTTAATGATGCACATTTTTAACGCAATGTGCAAAATTTGTGGAAGATTTATATAATGTCAACAAGACTGATCGACAGATAAATTCCTGACATTTGTGGTGTTAGAAATAGTTCGTTCCTGTTGTGATGTTCGCTTGCTTTCGAATACGCTATTTTCGGTTTCAAAATTAGACAAGTCTTAGGATTAGGGAGGATTAACGATTTATCTAAAATAGCCGCTCAAACAGTCAATTAAGCAGACAAATACGTCGGAAGAAACATAGTTAAAGTGTTTTAATGTGCTATCTTCTAGAAATGGGTCGGAAGAAACATAGTTAAAGTGTTTTAATGTGCTATCTTCTAGCAATGGGTCGGAAGAAACATAGTTAAAGTGTTTTAATGTGCTATCTTCTAGCAATGGGTCGGAAGAAACATAGTTAAAGTGTTTTAATGTGCTATCTTCTACCAATAGGTCGGAAGAAACATAGTTAAAGTGTTTTAATGTGCTATCTTCTACCAATAGGTCGGAAGAAACATAGTTAAAGTGTTTTAATGTTCTATCTTCTAGCAATGGGTCGGAAGAAACATAGTTAAAGTGTTTTAATGTGCTATCTTCTAGCAATGGGTCGGAAGAAACATAGCTAAAGTGTTTTAATGTGCTATCTTCTAGCAATGGGTCGGAAGAAACATAGTTAAAGTGTTTTAATGTGCTATTTTCTAACAATTTATCCGAAGAAACGGAATGACAAATCACAATCACAAAAACTAAAAACACAAAACAGAATATACATATTTACCACAAGGGATAAGCCATCATCTGAGACGATATCCTTCAGACTTAGTGGTAAACTTAAAACAGCCCCATCTGTCGTTACTGTTTTACCAGCAACCGTTGAGGCGTCAATGGTTTTCAGAACTGATACATGTATACCTGGTGCACCTGAAAGGGAACAATTAGAAATATATTGTGTGCTGTAATATTGTGTATATCCAGTGCTGTAATATTGAGTATATTGAGTGATGTAATATTGAATATATACAGTGCTGTAATATTGTATATATTCAGGGATGTAATATTCAAGTTAATATTACCTATTCTTTAATTTTTCTGTGAAATGAACTAGAATGTGGGACAGACTGTCAGGCTTGCTAGGAGTCGGACAAGCAAAATTGACGAAGGATAATACTAAAATCAGCTGTCTTTTATTTTTCTCTGAAAATAGTTTTAAAAAGTAAAGAAGAAACATATAGACACCTTAAGGAAATAACCTAGTAAGTGTTGACGAGATAGGGTTATTGGCGGAGTTAGGTAGTGTGAATATTCAATCATCCGTTACCGAAACACGAGAATGGTAGGGGAGAATAAAATATAAAAAAACTGTTAGTTTAAGAACTGATGCGTATAGAGTAGAATATTCTGGAAAATTATTGTTGGCAACCTTGAATGACACAAAGTATAGTTTCATAGAGTAAAACTAGATTAGCAGGAAACCTTTTGAGGACATAAGCCTTAATACGCAAGAGGATTCAGCAAGATTGAGATGCAAAAATACGTCTAAAACCGTGAACATAACAGATTGTAATAAATCTTGAGTGATGAGTCATTCACTAGCCAGCAACTAGGTAATAGCTCAGCCATGTAGCGAAGGATTAATCGGGGAACTGTCCATAAAGCAGGACATTGTTACTCGATGTCCTGTTATAGTTTTTATCAAGATGATTGTAGGAGTGCAAGCTGCACAACGTAAGGTCGGGAGAATTCGTCGCATGTTGGATTTGCTAGTAGCTCTTATGTTATTGTAAAGTGTTAGAATGAATATTGTTGATTCAAGTGTTATAGATAGAACATTAGAATTGGGAGTGCGTAGCCGTAGGTTGTGACACGGACTTGTATGTTAAAAGTAAAATAGCAGTAGAAAGGTTATTAATCTGTTAATAGAAATGTAATACATCAGTCAGGTATTTGTGTAGGTCGTCGAGAACGCGACACCATGTTTAGTTCAACTTTGATGAAATAGCTTCTGAAAGAATAAAATCGTCCCATAATATGAAATATTCTGATTGGATCACACAGAGTGCGAAATTCGAGAGAATGAGAAATCTCTCCTATGAAATCTTCGTCTTGTAGTAGAGGTAGGAAAAGTGAGATGATATATTCTGAAACGTCGTCATATGCTCAATGCAGCAGAGCTTTGGAAATATTGTGAGTGTGTATTACTCACTAGAGAAGATTTCATTTAGTCATTACTTAGGTTTCAGAGAGGTTGCTAGATCTCTCCAACGTGAGTGTGTATTACTCACCACAGAAGATTTCATTTAGTCATTACTTAGGTTTCAGAGAGGTTGCTACATCTCTCCAACGAGAGTGATCGCCCAGTGTTATAGAATAGTGCGTTTGATATATTTGCATTAACGAAAAAGAGAGCTAATTTGCAGAGGAAGTATTTGTAGTTATTTTTTTGTAACCAGCACCGTAATTTATGAAGTTTTACCAGAGTTCGTACCCTTTTGAAGTCTTATTTGCCATATGAACCTGTGTGAAGGGTTTCTCAATATTCGAATCTGTTTCAGCATACAACCAGTCGGTGACCTTGAATTTGAATGAACATCCTGCCTATTCTTGAAGACCAAGCCAGTCAACGTTATCTGTGGAGAAATCGTCCTCAGGCGTGTTGAGATGTCCATTTTCAAGCCAATGAAATGGCTTAGTGAATAAACTGTGAACATTACGTTATCAAAGTCACAAGCCTTGTTATATTTTGTAAATTCACTATCCAATGAATGCGCCAATTTTGTGGAAACTACGTTATAAATGTCACCAACAATTTTATTTTCGGTCTTATTTGGATAGCTGAACCAATCATGTAATTAACCTCGACAACTGCGAATTATTGACTTGAAGGACATGTTTATAGTGACTTTCAAACATTTTATGAACTATTTTTTTAGTAATAATTAGTTAGTAAGCATAGCTGGTGTAGACTCCTTGATTTGATGTTAAAAATAATAGGCGGTCAGCCATAGCAAGGGAATAAATTGTCTTTTTCCCTGTGTGCATAAAAACTGGGGGAAAAAATGTTATATGTCGTAACATAGACTTTCCTCACGTAAATTATGTCCATGAAAGAAAGTTATCGTTAAAGATATTTATGTGTAATATAGTTTCCTTTCTTTTAGAAGTTAAGACTTAGTTAAGTTTTCAGATTTGACCAATCTCTTTTAGTTCACAGTTGCACAACGAACATAAGAAAGAGTGCTTATAACATCAAGAAAAATTCCAGATATATATATATATATATATATATATATATATATATATATATATATATATATATATATATATATATATATATATATATATATATATATAGCCTTGGCTCGATCACGCCTGTTGTATGCCAAACTGCTACATCCTAAAACAAATACTATTCGTAGAACTGGTCAACGAGCCCGTGGTAGACAAATGCTGTGGTATAAAGACTCGTAAATCCTCAATGAAAGATTTTTTTATAGACCCCAAAAATCTATGACCAAAACTAAGGATGTCTGGAGGCATATCCTGCCTGCGGGAACAAAATTGTATAGAAACACTATGTTTACAGATATGAAAGAAAGAAGAGAAGGACGTAAATAAAAAAATCTTCCGTTGCTGTGACATGATCGCTTGACAAGTCCCAATTCCTGAGGGAATGCTCAGTGCATTGCTGATCTTGTCTTACGGACCGTCTGAACTCTGCAAAGTGCAACATGACAAACATACATAAATACAGATAAACAGGAATATAGACACCGAGATATGTATGTCAACAAACAATTATGTAAACATATAGACATGTAGTTAAGCAGGAAGATAATGATTCGATGGAAGCATGTCAGACTTGAGATATCGTGCGATGCCATCCTCTACTTACTCATTGCTGCACTGAATGAAGTTTGGTTTGAATTCCGTATGACCATTTCTCCAATAGCAAATATGCAGTCCTGTATACCGCTCATGAGTACTTGACTCTGCGATATACAATTGTCAACATAGTATATATGTGCAGGAATCTAACTTTCAATCTCTAACTTATTTAGATAGCTACATCAGAGAAATGTATAATGAAGTAAGTGTATAATGTAGAAGGATAATGTTATTCAACTATTGTTAATGAAGCGAACCGTGTCCTTTGGAGGATACTATTATGAAACTATTGTTCATGTTCTAGACGCCACTATTGCATATGATCGCGGTAGGTCAGTGATCAGTGGTTAGTGCACTGGTTTTGAAAATTGGTTGATTCAATGTTCAATTCCCAGTTCTGCTGCAATGATTTATATATCACCAATTCTTTCTAAGTGGAACCATCATAAAACAATGGGGAAATAAAGACTGCCGGTGTGAAGACCACATCATAAGTTGTTTGCAAGTTAGACGGTTAATCAGATAATTACTTCTGATTTAGGGTAATGCAAGATATACGGTTAATCAGATAATTACTTCTGTGTTAGGGTAAAGCAAGTTAGACGATTAATCAGATAATTACTACTATTTAGGGTAATGCAAGTGAAACGTAATATAATATATCTGATTATATAGTCAAGTATAATGTGAATGATAGACTTTCGAATCACGAGCCAATTTGATGAACTTTATTTGCGATGCAAGCTTATCATAGACTGTGGTACTCAGATGATGGTGATTATTTAGAGCATGCGACTCACAGTATGTCAATAGCGACGAATGTCAATAGCGACGAATGTCAATAGCGACGAATGTCAATAGCGACGAATGTCAATAGCGACGAATCAAAAGCCCAACAATAATTTAAAAAAACGTAACGAACGGGCTCCACATTAATTCAGATAGAAGTCTTATAGTACCGTCGATCTGTCGATGACCACATGCTTGCTTATATATATATATATATATATGCCCGTGCTCTGCTGCTCTCTATACCTGGAATTTTCCTGCAGTCTCACATGTAAGTGCTTCGTAATTTCTAGGATCGATGGAGTTTGCTACTTGTACTACCTTGCTAATTGTATAGTACTAATTGCGAAAATGTGATAAGCACGGTGAATATAATGATGGAACTGTAGAAATGTGATAAGCACGGTGAATATAATGGAAAGCTAGAAAGAACAATACAAGTGTTAGGAACGTTAAATATGCAGGTGAGTTTGTTACTGACAATATTATAGTAGAGAAACTGAATTTCAGGATCACAGAGACAGCAGCATGGGAAAATTAAAGTAGTGACTGGCATGGGTGCTGGTAATAAGGAAAGAACCAATCACGTCGACGATGGGCAAAAGACATCGCAGAGTATTTATATATGTGTTTATACGCAGCATGTCAACTGTAGTGTTATACCTTCAGAAATCGCGGTGTGACCACAAACTGGATTTATTTTGATGATCAAAAACTGACGCAACCACTTTAACTGTCCGCGGTCTTAAGCGGTGTTCCTCGCTATACGAGACACACTATTATGTTCGCAGGCAGTCGGTCAATTCGCACAGGACAGTGAGGTTTTCAGAAAATATATAAAGAATACTACGTTTCAAAAAGAAAATATATGCCACTTTAATAATAATAACAATAATAATAATAATAATAATAATAATAATAATAATAATAATAGTAATATGGTCTTTATCGTCTTGACAGACGGTCTGAAGCAAACATGTACCAGATGATGTCATGAGCCGAACATGTTTTCATTGCTAAATCGATCTATGTTCGATTTGGTTTATTGCAAAATAGACAAAGGACAATGATATCTCTGGACTATTGCACTTTAAGTCTGAACCTTCTTTCTTCTTCTCTGCTCCGAAAATAATATTTTGTGCATGTTTTAGCACCACTACGCAAGATTGTTCTCCATTTCACTCGATCTTCGAACAGCTTTTCCAAATTATGAGAAGCCATGACAAAAGTATTTCTTGATGACTTTCATACATCTTAGAATGACATCTGTTTTCTCCTCCAAAATTTGAATACAATAATATACATACCAGTAAAATGTCTGCATTCTTCTACCAGTGAAATACCTACCTTACTTACTTGACATACGCTGTTATTGAAGTCATCGCACGGTACAGAATTGATAACATCCAGAAGTATACTTGTTGCATTCAGGAGACCTGTTGGAAATAGCAACAATTAACAGAACAGAACACTCAAGTATATTTATATTTAAAAGTTAAATGACCAGTCGACTGAAGTGGAACAATATATTATATACTTGTTTAGATTCATTCGGTACTAGCGATCTCTTCTTTGTTTAACCCTTACATGATAAAGAACTTTTGGTCAAAACGTAGTTGTGTCTGTTGTATGCTGTATGTTTATTACATTTTATTACGTATTGTTATTATTATTATGGTTAAGTTTTTGGTCATCGTCGATTACGACGGACGAACATCATGCTGTTTGTAAAATCTATTTAATCGATATTATAATTTTATTTATAAATATATTGATATTTAAGAGAAGTTGTATTTAATTATGTGAATTAGCCGTGTGTTTCCGGGACACACAACAGGAGCAAAGAGCAGCGACAGTGCTACCTAACAATCATGTTGCAGAGTCAACTAAAGAGGTTCTGGGGTGGGGTTGGTTGTTCCATCGCATAGGAGGTCAAAATGACACAGAAACAATGCTGAAATCGGATGTTAGATAAAAAAAAGCACATATATCGTAGCTTGACTGTAAACTATAACACAATGTATTTCGTTATCTGGACTGCATAATGATAATCTGCAAGAGTCTGGGAACAAACACTGCAGAAGAAGGTTACGTGACTATGTTCTTCTTCACTCACAATGACATGTGTGTTTTAATCACATTCTAGCACGTCACTTCGATTCTGCAATATATACAGCTTCATGTGGAATGAGTTAAGGACATCATCAGCACACACTAGACAAGTTTATAGTTGCTCAGTTCCACCTTTTAGTATAAAAAAAACCTCCAAAGTGTAATTATACAGAGTTCCTGTGTAGTATTAGTTTATTAGTTTCTATGTATATTTATTATGTTTTCCTTTCTTGTTACTGTAATATTTACACCAATATACCACTTTCCTGACAGCGACCATGATTGCGACTTTTGGAAATAATCTTCTAAAGAGAAAAGGATCCTCGCTTCACTGTCTACATTAGAGTGGTACATTGATGTACATCGATACTATGAACGTTCTCACCAGCATATCAGGTCACCCAGTAGCTTCAACACCCGCATAGTTTTCTCACGAATATGAATACATTTATTTGGTAACAGATTGCGCTAAAAACTCACCATATTTCACTGCAGACTCCACATCATCTTAGACACGTCTATTGATTGAATAACGATTGGCACAATACACTGTAGATTCCATGTTGCCTACTCTATTTAATCTGTACAGAAACGGATTGTCAGATAGATAACTGGAGCAGAGTTGTCAGATAGTTGACTGAAGGAGGATTGTGAGATAGTTGACTGAAGAAGGATTGTCAGATAGATAACTGGAGCAGGGTTGTCAGATAGTTAACTGATGGAGGATTGTGAGATAGTTGACTGAAGAAGGATTGTCAGATAGATAACTGGAGCAGAGTTGTCAGATAGTTAACTGAAGGAGGATTGTGAGATAGTTGACTGAAGAAGGATTGTCAGATAGATAACTGGAGCAGGGTTGTCAGATAGTTGACTGATGGAGGATTGTGAGATAGTTGACTGAAGAAGGATTGTCAGATAGATAACTGGAGCAGGGTTGTCAGATAGTTGACTGAAGGAGGATTGTGAGATATTTGACTGAAGAAGGATTGTCAGATAGTTGTAATTGACTTTAACCAAACTTCTGATAAAATTTGACATTATGTGTTTTCCATAAAAGTACGCCAACAACAAGTTGGGGGGGGGGGGGAGAGATGTTCTGGGATAAAGATTGACAGCTGGTGACAAAGGTCGATGGAGTTGAGAAAGGGAAAGGAGTTGATAAAAGTTAATGTGAGCAGTAATGTTTTTTTCTAAAAAGAAATTATTTAATCATTTTAATATGACTATTACTTCCTAAAATTGTTATGTATTGTTTTAGATACCATTTTTATATGGATGTGGGGAGGGAGGATTTGACATGAATTAGTATTCAGGAGGTCCTGAATTTTTGGCATGTGCTATCAAGGAAAAAAAATGGTGGGGGGGGGGGAAATCAAAAATGGATAAACATTATTGTTGATGGAATGAAACTTGTAACTTTTAATACAATCTCAAATGAACCAAAATTTGTAAATGATATGGCCTGTGATATTAAATCTGGCACAATGTGTGCTATTACACGAAATGGGTCAAATAAAACAACCCTTTAATTATCTCGACATAATGACATGACGTTATTGGATGTTAAATACGATATTACATCACGCATATAGTAGAAATGATGTCATTTGTGACGAAGATTAGATATACGATATTTTCATAGTTTTCATAATTATGCAGTAAATCAAGTTTCAGCAACCTTCGACATTTCCTAAGAGGTAAGATAACAAAATCAGAGTTAAAATAAAACCAATCATGTCTGACTGGAGTGCAGTAAAATATGTTCCACTAGATTTCTAATCTATTTATTTTTTTTAATTTTTCATTGCATTATACTGAATTATACACAATACCTTGATTAAGGCAAGTCGAGAGGAATGTTAGTTAACGTACCTCGACAGCGATTGACTCAAATTGCAAGGAAATAGACGTTACGTAACCTACCACGACTCGATTGCCTCAAATCGAGAGGAACTAGACGTTATGTAACTTACCTCGACATCGATTGACTCAAGTCTAGAGGAACTAGACGTTATGTAGCTTACATTGAGTGAGTTAAGTCGAGAGGGACTAGACGCTTTGTAACTTACACTGAAGAAGTCAAGTTGAGAGGAACTAGACGTTACGTAACTTACCCTGAGCGTGGCTGCATAGTTGATGGTGAGCTTGCGTGCTATCATTGGATTACAGCGTACTAATTTAGAAACCACGTCCGGATGCACACACAACAATATGTTGTAATTTCTCGCTTGGTACGACCACAACTTCAGTCGACTCATCTGTAAATGAGCACCTGACGCATGAATTAGGAAAGGTAAAAACAGCAAGAAAAGGACAATGACCATCCCACCAAAATCTGCATCTTAGTACACGAACATTTATCTTCATTCCCGACGGCAGGTTGCTGACAGGAGACTTACCTTTATCTTAACTTACTTGATTGAGACAAGTTCAGAGTAACTAGACGTTACTTAACTTACCGTGAATGACTCAAATCGAGAGGAACTAGATGTTATGCAACTTAACGTGACTGACTCAAATCGAGACAAACTAGATGTTATGTAACTTATCTTGAGTGACAACAAATAGAGAATCTAGACTTTATGTAACGTAGCGTAAGTGACACAAGTGGAGAGATACTAGATGTTATGTAACTTATATTGAGTGAAGAACGTCTAGTGGAATTAGACGTTCTGTACCTTACCTTGAATGAGAGATGTGAAGATATACCAGACGCTATGTAACGTACATTGAGTGACACAGGCAGAGAGAATCTAAACTTTATGCAACTTAGTTTATTGAGACACCTAGAGAGAATCTAAACGTTAAATTAAGTGAGTGAGACATGCGAAGAGAAGCTAGACGTTATGTAATTTACTTAAGAGAAACAAGTGGAGATATACTAGATATTATGTCACTTACCTTGAGTGAGACAAGTGGAGATATACTAGATATTATGTCACTGACATTGAGTGAGACAAGTGAAGATATACTAGATATTATGTCACTTACCTTGAGTGAGACAATTGAAGATATACTAAACATTATGTCACTTACCTTGAGTGAGACAAGTGGAGATAAACTAGACATTATTGACTTACCCTGAGTGAGACAAGTGGAGATATACTAAACATTATGTCATTTACCTTGAGTGAGACAAGTGGAGATATACTAAACATTATGTCATTTACCTTGAGTGAGACAAGTGGAGATATACTAAACATTATGTCACTTACCTTGAGTGAGACAAGTGGAGATATACTAAAAATTATGTCACTTACCTTGAGTGAGACAAGTGGAGATTAACTAGACATTATTGACTTACCCTGAGTGAGACAAGTGGAGATATATACTAGACGTTATGTCACTTACTTTGAGCAATAACCGCCGTAGTTGAAGAATTCATCGGAGTTTTATACGCTGTACTCGCCAACTGTGCGATGGCGGCTGCAGAATTAAGCTATGAAAAACAAAAGAGAAGTGAATATTTCTTATATATTCCTAGTATGTTTTCTCGTTCAACCAATCAAATTAATATTAGAAACATTGCTAGAAAATTAACTTATTTATTTATGTTCGATACATATTCAAAATGTCAAGTTACAGACTCTTTCTAATGTTACTCTGACAGATGAATATAGAACATCGAACATATATCTAATTTTACTCTGAGAGATGAATATAGAACATGGAACATATTTGTAATGTTACTCTGAGAGATGAATATAGAACATGGAACATATTTGTAATGTTACTCTGAGAGATGAATATAGAACATGGAACATATTTGTAATGTTACTCTGAGAGATGAATATAGAACATGGAACATATTTGTAATGTTACTCTGAGAGATGAATATAGAACATGGAACATATTTGTAATGTTACTCTGAGAGATGAATATAGAACATGGAACATATTTGTAATGTTACTCTGAGAGATGAATATAGAACATGGAACATATTTGTAATTTTACTCTGAGAGATGAATATAGAACATGGAACATATTTACGTGAAAATAAGAACAGTAGGCGTGTTCTATCCTGTCGCCTACCTACTATTGAGAAAATCAACAATAAATGACGGGCTTTTAAAATTATAATGTTACAAATAGTTAATACCTAAGCTTGACATATTCGTAAGTACATGTATATAGAGAGCCTGTAGCGCATTGGTTAGCGCACTGGCTTCGCAAATGAGTGGTCCTAGGTTCATTACCCAGTTGCGGCGGAAATGTTTCAGATAGCAACTGGTCCCGGGTCGATCCAGCCTTAAGTGGGTACCGGATTAATCCGGGAAGTAAAGACTATGAAGGAGAGGAGATAACTAGCATCTCATACTCCTACGGCATTAATAAATGCTATGGGTTACTTTACTTTACTTTATGTACATTCTACAACAAGTTTGTGTTAATAAAAAATTATATTATTATAAAAGAAAATATTAAATAAAGTATAATAGACCGGCATAAATATGGTTTTTTTTCTGATTATTCTTTGCTACCATTATGACAATAAATAAACAGGTTAATGGAAAAGTTATAGGCAATAAATGTATGGTTCTGTAGACGAAATGCACGGAAAGACGCATATAAGAGAGCGAAATCCCGGGAAGTAAAAGAAGAGATAGACCTAGATGGATATGGACAGATGACATCAAAGACTGTATGATGCTATCATTAGAGGAGGCAGGCAGACTGGCACAGGATAGAATCGGGTTCAGGGCATCAATCTATTGCGAAGACAATGCTCTGGGAAGAATATGTCAAGTGATAATGATAGACGAATAATGAGAATACCATGGGCTGTTAGAAAAAAGCTAATGTGGAACTACCGAACCAGTCAAATGCGAGACAGGGGTTACTTAATAATATTCGAAGGAGAAAATCGTTAAATTTGGATACATTATGATTATGAAAATGTGGAGAACAGTTACAACGGTCAGAATTGAAGATACGAAAGACACAGGACGACAACATGAGAACATGTTAAACAGTCTGATATCGTGGGCATGGCAAAGAATAAACAACTATGCAGATAAACCATACTTATAATAGATAGTCGTGGATATCAATGATAGACTACGGAACTTGATGATGATGATAGTTACTTTTATTTATTTTTGATAATTATTAGTAGTAAAGCCTACTTATTTATGTAATATCAATTGTATGATTGTATCTGCGTTACTGTGACCCTTATTTGATTGTTGAATCTTGTCTGGGTTGCTGGTAATTACTTACATGTTCGTGTGTATATCTGCATTCTGACACCAAGAGCTGTCGATTTACTAGCAATAATTGCATATTAAAATATAGATGTGAGAACCGGGCTTCCATTTGGTAATGCGATAGTCCTGAGACTGTAAGGGTGTTTCTTGGTTTCAAAAGGTAACCTTACCGGCAGGATGCCAAAGGGCATCTCAGCGACTTATCAGCTGTAACCACTATTTAAAAATTCGATAATCAAGCTGGACGTAACAAGACAAATGATAAAGCGTAGTTTTCTAGCAACACTATGTTACGAATGCCAGACATGGACACTAATATCGTCAAACAGAAAGATTGTAACATGTAGAATGGAATATTTGAGAAAGTCTTACGTGTTACTAGATTAGCAGGTTACACAACGACAACAGAAATAGATTAAGCAGGTTACGAAATGACAACAGAAATAGATTAAGCAGGTTACGAAATGACAACAGAAATAGATTAAGCAGGTTACGAGATGACAACAGAAATAGATTAAGCAGGTTACGAAATGACAACAGAAATAGATTAAGCAGGTTACGAAATGACAACAGAAATAGATTAAGCAGGTTACGAAATGACAACAGAAATAGATTAAGCAGGTTACGAAATGACAACAGAAATAGATTAAGCAGGTTACGAGATGACAACAGAAATAGAATGTGATGAAATAGAATATATTATTCATGAATCGTTGAATATATCAAGAGACAACAGCACTATGGTTTGGACATCTTATGATAATTGAATACACTCAACATCCTACAAACACACGGTAAAGAACATGATCAGGTAACAGAGTCAGATGAAGACAAGAAAGAAGTGGATAGATAACATCAAAGTAATTTGGAAGAATCATGGATATAGTAAAACAGCGGCAACACATCTGACATTGGAACAGAAACTAAAGCTTCAACCCTACACTTAGCGCGAAGTGTCGACACATAGTGTCGCCATCTACCTGGGGCTAGACAAAAAAGAGACATATCTGGCATTACTTGCACACTCAGATATCGATGTGAAAACGGTGATTCAGTATCGATCTGAAAACAGAATACACTCGGAAGTTCCGGTTCACATAATCACAACCCCCCCCCCACCCCAAACTATTATTGTATTATGGTATATAGCTCTGATATAAACAGATTGGAATGACATCCGCGGTATAAAATCACAATAAAATGTAATTTTACTAAAGCTAATCTGATATAGCATTGATATGTAGGCAAGCAGGTAGATCTTAACAGCCCATTGCTTTTCTGATAAAAGCATAGGTCCCATTAGGTGAGCAACCGAGGTGGCACTCAGACATATACGGTTTGCTGTTTCAATGTGATCCCCTTGGCAGTGACGACCTCCATACAGAAACTTTTTTTAAAAAATGGCATCCGTAACTTTTTTAAACTATTTCAAAAAATTTAGTTGGTCTATAATTATATACTTGGAGTAACAAGCCAAAGAAAATGTCAAGACCAACAGCGAAATGCACAGATACAAAATAAAAAATTAGATTTTAGGTCATGTTTACTTTCTGCGCACAGGTCTTTGCAGATACAAAGCTATGTTTGTAATAAGGAGGATTTATGGATGCATGTTTAGTCCCCGGAGAAACGCAATCCAGTGTGGAGGTATCCCAGGATTATCACATTACGTCAGGAGTGCCATCGTATACGTCTGAGCCAACTAGTAAATCTACTTCCGCCAGATCTGTTGACACATCTGCAGTGATGGCAGACCTATAAAATCCAGCCATCTAGGAATCTGCTAGAAAATGACAAAGTAGCAATGTTCATTGGCCTGCATCGCTCCGTCATCCATGGTGACCATGTGACAGAAGACAAAAGTAAGAAATTGAGGAAAGACATGTTTGTGACCATATGGTTTATTGTAGTGACAATATCGTTTATTGTAGTGACTGATTCCGGTCGGAATATTTTTAGCGTTTAAACGTAATTAAATTTTATTCGATTTTTTGTGTGCACATGCATCACGGAAACAAGAAATAGTAATTCTAAATATATTTACATTATAATGTAATATATATATTTCGAAACAGAAATAGACATAAAATGTGATTATCACAAGATTATTTTGGAAAAAAAATTATGTTAATATATACAAATTATTTTAGACAGAAAAGAAAATATGTAAATGACAAATAAATATTATTTTAGATATGATATTTGACCTTACCGCATTTTTGAATCAATAAATTCCACTCAAACTGTATTATTTCTGTAGATAATCCAATTACGAACACAATAATGTATAATATATATGCATAGTGCGACAAAAATGTATTATTTAGAAAGAATTTCGACATCTATCACAAACAGTAGACTTAACTTTACACGAAACTCACATGAAAATATGACTAATTTTTCTTACAAATTGGCGTAAATTTGCAAACACGATGCTAGAAGCATTTGCCAGGTTGGATTTCATAATAAATGTGACGTAAGTAAATAAAATAGTTATTTTTTTACGAAAATAAGTAAATTGGAAAATATATGTAAAACATATAAGGAAAAATAACGTCACAGACCCCCATTATCAAAACTTATCAATAACTTAACAAAATTGATATCAATACACATAAAAATCATGCAAGAAGTAATGTGGACATATGTCACTTTCGATTGAAAACATTCTTATGTTGATATAAATACTGAAAAAAAACATGTATGTCATTGGAGTATGACTCACAGGAGTCTTGTGGGCTAGAAGACATAAGGTTTACTGACTTGTATACGTCTCCCGGGCTGGAATCAGTAGTGACAATATCGTTTATTCTAGTGACAATATCGTATATTGTAGTGACAATACCGTTTATTGTACTATCAATATAGTTTAGTGTAGTGTCACTATCGTTCCACAGATGACAGGTTTACAGCGCATTCCCCAATACCAACTTTTTTTTGTCGACTCCGACGATATGTTTGGAAAGCAGCCAGTAATCCTATTCTTTGCAACCAGAAGACCCTGATTCCTACACGAGTAGAACATACAGATAAACATGCTAAATATCTACCTACCAATACAGATTTATTTGCTGGAGCAATGATCACCTGGGCAACTGCAGTATTCAGAATATGCGTGAGATCTGATGTTAGGTTAGTTAAATTGTGATTGTCAAGCTTCGCTGCTTCTTGAAGTGTGTCCGTCTGACAATAAGTAAAATTACAAAGTCAAATTTATAATACTTACATAATGAATTTAAATATTTAGAGTATTCAAAATCAAACGGCATGGTAAAACATTTGACAAACCAAACATCTAAAGAGATATTTCCAAAAGTAAAACATAAAACAAAACAAAAATGGATGACAGAAGAAATATTAAAATGGATGAGCACCAGAAAACAAGATAGAGGACTATCAGAAAATACATACGGAGATAGGAGAAAAATAAAATATAGCAAACGAAAGCTGGTGGAACAAGAAGTGCACAAATGAATCACATTACAATCAAGACACAATATTACTACATAAGCAAATGAATGTGATAACAGGGAAAAGAACGCTAACAGTTACAGGGTGTATAAAATCTAAGACTGGATTGGCTTATTCTTATTCTGACTAAAACTTTTGGGGATCGTGTCCGTGAATGTGGTGCCAGCAGAAGGAAAGGGAATTTACAGCAAGAGAAACATTCAATATTTCCAACACCACTACGCCAACACATGCAGTAGCACTGTCGATACAGTAGCACTGTCGATACAGTGCACTGTCGATACAGTAGCACTGTCGATACAGTAGCACTGTCGATACAGTAGCACTGTCGATACAGTAGCACTGTCGATACAGTAGCACTGTCGATACAGTAAACTGTCGATACAATAGCACTGTCGATACAGTAGCACTGTCGATACAGTAACACTGTCGATACAGTAGCACTGTCGATACAGTAGCACTGTCTATACAGTAGCACTGTCGACACAGTAGCAGTATTCAGTCCCGTGCTAGCATTGAAGGGGCAGCCAATGCAATTGACACAAAAAATTAGATTCAAGGCGAGACAAAAATGATAAAATACTGAGTATAATGAGAGAAAAGTAAAGCGCCAGAGGGCAGCACCATGTGTAAATAGAAAGAGAAAATGCTCAAAGGAAATCGGAGCTACAAGTTCTATCAGCACGAGATAAGCTTCTAACTACCGATTTCCTTACGGGAAGAGACCCAATCATGGTCACCCGACAAAGAAGGAAACCCTGGCCTAACTCTACTGTCAGGTTTTACTATACAGAAAACATGTTCGTGGAGAGAAAGGATGCCATGCCCGATGGGTTGAGGCACAAATGGACAAGGTCGTTCAGCTCCAGAACACACGTTGCTTCCAAGTGGTTGGTTAGACTCAAGCTTGGACGAGGGATTCACGATCTCGGTGAACGGCTCTTCAGCTAAGAAGGCGAAATAACCCGTATCCAACTCTTTTGTCAACTTCTTACTAAACCAGAACCCGGCTTGTGAATGAGAAAAGGCGCAGTACTCGATGAGCACAGGAACAAAACGTCTAATTACGCGGGGCAAGTTCACTTGCTGTGGAACGCCTCGTGCAAGGTAGACGTGAACAATAAACGTCTCAGCGAAGAGTCATTACACACCCGCCGTCTGTTGACAGACAGGTAGGCTGTCACACCCTAGGGAAGCCCACTACCCGAATTAAAGGCATGACGAAAACGAATGTGCTGGGCCACGGATGACCGGGCAATAGTGTGAGCCAACCGAGGTTAAAATAACACAGTTATAATGTGTAAGTAGCAGAACAACGTACGTCAATCTCCTCGGCGGAATTCACAATTTATTCGCCTATTTATCACAGAGCGAACACAGAAGAAAAAGACGAACAAATAGAACAAGGAGTTAGACAGGAATGTGTACTTTCGCCAGGCCTGTTTCCTTTATAAAGTAAAGCCATAATGCATGCAATAGTTGATATCCCAGAAATATCAGAGAGGATATTTCATAGATATTTAAGATATGCGGATGACACTGTTCTGATTGCTAAAAGTGAGGAAGACCTTCAAGTATTAATTTATGTAGTAGTGACATAAAGTAAAGAGAAAGGCATCTTTTTAAATATCAAGAAACAGAAGTAATGGTTATTTCAAAGAAACACAATACCAGCGCTTGTAAAATTAAAGTGAATAATATAGTATTTAAGCAAGTCCACCAATTCAAGCATTTAGGTACAACGATTACAGCAGATTGACGAATTACAGCAGAAATACGACGCAGAATAGGGCAGCAATAACAACATTCAGAAAAATGAAAAATATGTTGTCTAATGCGACTTTGTCATTAGAGGTGAGTAAGAGAGTTCTTCAGTGCAATATAACTCCAATCAATCAATCAATGAACCCGTAACCCTTCAGGGTCCTAGGGGTACCACATTCGATGCTTCAGCACACAGAGTCCACCAGCGAATACTATCCTCAGCGATGCGGATGAGTGTGGACATATCTTGTCCTGTCCATTCCTTGATGTTGTCTGTCTATACCTTTAATTCCCCTCCTCTGCTTCTTCCCTCTTCGACAGTTCCCTGCAGTATTGTTTTTGACAATGCATCATGCCTGCATACATGTCCAAACCATGCTAGTTTATAAGAACTCCTATAATTACATATGGATGCCAATCTTGAACGATAAACAAATAGGAAAGTGGGACATTAAAGGTAAAAGAGATGTGGTTCTATAGAAGAATGTTGAGAATACCATTGACTGACGGAAAAACTAATGTGGAGTTGTTGAAAGAGTCAAATTCGCGACGGAGCTTAATCAATAATATAAGAAAAAGACAATATTACTTATTTTGCCACGTTATGAATAAGGAGGTTTGGAGAAGATAGTCACAACAGCCAAGATTGTTGGAGGAAACAGATACAGGTGGCTACAATGTGAGAAAATATTAGACAGTTTAACATCCAGACACAGCAGGCAAGATTGTTGGAGGAAACAGATATACGTGGCTACAATGTGAGAAAATATTAGACAGTTTAACATCCAGACACAGCAGACAAGATTGTTGGAGGAAACAGATACAGGTGGCTACAATGTGAGAAAATATTAGACAGTTTAACATCCAGGCACAGCAGGCAAGATTGTTGAAGGAAACAGATACAGGTGGCTACAATGTGAGAAAATATTAGACAGTTTAACATCCAGGCACAGCAGGCAAGATTGTTGGAGGAAACAGATACAGGTGGCTACAGAGTGAGAAAATATTAGACAGTTTAACATCCAGGCACAGCAGGCAAGATTGTTGAAGGAAACAGATACAGGTGGCTACAATGTGAGAAAATATTAGACAGTTTAACATCCAGGCACAGCAGGCAAGATTGTTGGAGGAAACAGATACAGGTAGCTACAGTGTGAGAAAATATTAGACAGTTTAACATCCAGGAACAGAAGGCAAGATTGTTGGAGGAAACAGATACAGGTGGCTACAGTGTGAGAAAATATTTGACAGTTTAACATCCAGGCACAGCAGGCAAGATTGTTGGAGGAAACAGATACAGGTGGCTATAGTGTGAGAAAATATTAGACAGTTTAACATCCAGGCACAGCAGGCAAGATTGTTGAAGGAAACAGATACAGGTGGCTACAATGTGAGAAAATATTAGACAGTTTAACATCCAGGCACAGCAGGCAAGATTGTTGAAGGAAACAGATACAGGTGGCTACAATGTGAGAAAATATTAGACAGTTTAACATCCAGGAACAGCAGGCAAGATTGATGGAGGAAACAGATACAGGTGGCTACAGAGTGAGAAAATATTATACAGTTTAACATCGAGGCACAGCAGGGAAACAACACAGATCCTGATACATAATACTGCTGATAGAGAGCTGTGGAGCTAGCGGCATGATTGTTTATGTCAGCCAGCACGACACCTGATGATGATAACAAAATAAAGATATTCTTGTATTTAATGAAACATCTTAATTAATGCAACATTTTGATTTATGAAACACCTGGATTAATGCAACATTTTGATTTATGCAACACCTGGATTAATGCAACATCTAGATTTATGCAACACCTGGATTAATGCAACATCTGGATTTATGCAACACCTAGATTAATGCAACATCTGGATTTTATGCAACATCTGGATTTTATGCAACATCTGGATTTATGGAACATCTGGATTCATGCAACATCTGGATTAATGCAACACCTGGATTTTATGCAACATCTGGATTTATGGAACATCTGGATTTATGGAACATCTGGATTAATGCAACACCTGGATTAATGCAACATCTGGATTTATGCAACACCTGGATTAATGCAACATCTGGATTTTATGCAACATCTGGATTTTATGCAACATCTGGATATGGAACATCCGGATTTATGCAACATCTGGATTAATGCAACATCTGGATTTATACAACATCTGGATTTATGGAACATCTGGATTAATGCAACATCTGGATTTATGGAACATCTGGATTTATGGAACATCTGGATTTATGAAACATCTGGATTTATGGAACATCTGGATTAGGCTCTGTTTTCTTATGTCTTTCTTCTTATTCCGATTATTTAGGTCTTAAACTCATTCAGCAGATTAGCAGGACGGAATCAGGAGAACGGCGGTGTGACATTCTCTACATCTTAGCTGCGATATATGCGCCTTTCGACCTGGCACGTCCAACTTCAGCATGGATTTTTGGTTGCTTTAATACTATATGGCATGTAACACAACAGAGTACCGCAACACTCCTTGCAGGTAAGAGTATTACTATATCTATCTGTCTGTCTGTCTGACTGTCTGTCTGTCTGTCTGTCTGTCTGTCTTTCTCCTTATGTCGTTTTCTCTTTCTAAAAATCTACCTGGCTGCCTGCCTACCTGTTCACCTAACCACCCACAAACTTACCAGATTGATCTATCCTTTGTCTTTTCCACAAGTGCTGTTATGCATCGTGGGAAGTACAAGTTTCCTGTCTTGTCAATCTTTGCTGCACTTGCCATGGTTAGACCCCTTTTTTAAAACAATCTTTTTGATTGAATCTTTCCATCTTGTTATTGGTCCTCTTCCCGTTTTGTAGCCGTCTTTTCTGCTGTTGCACGACTGGATGGCTGTTTGTGATGGTTCCATTCGCATAAGGTGGTCTAGCATCTGTTTTCTCTTTTATCATATTGTTTGCATGATATGGTCTTTACTATCTGTGATATCTTTGTTTCTCATTCTGTCTTTTCTGGTGATGTTTATTGTCTTTTTCAGGCATCTCATCTCACATGTTGTAATATTTCTCAAGAGTGTTTTTGTCAGGTGATATGTCTGGCATTGGTAACATAAAGTTGGAATAAAGATGGTGTTTATTATATGTAATTTGATCGCCGTGTTGATCCATGGGTTTTTAAGCAGCAGTGACAGTTAGTAAACAAGAAGAAAACATACATAATCGTCGTATCAAAGAGACATACATCACCAAGATGCAAAATAATTATTAATAACACAAAATTAGCACAAGTTGAAAAAGTGAAATATCTTGGCACCCTGTTAACATCAGAAGGTAGATGCTCGAGTGAGATAAAGAGCCAAACAGCACAAGCCAAATCAGCATTCCAAAAAATGAGAACCATTGTTTGCAATGGAAGTCTATCAATGCAGACCCGAATTCGAGTGCTGAGATGTTATATCGAACCAATTCTTTTTTATGGATGTAAAGCATGGACTGTAAACAAGAAAACTCAAAACGAATTAGAAGCTACAGAAATGTGGTTTCTGAGAAGAATGATGAAAATTACATGGACAGCGAGGAAAAGTAATGCAGAGGTTATCATTAATGCTGGCGTAAAAAGATCAATCATATCAAACATTAGGGGCAGACAGTCAAGGTTTCCAGGGCATGTGCTAAGAAGAACACAGCTTGAACACTTAATAACCACTGGAAAGATCAAGGGGAGAAAAGATAGGGGATGACAAAGAGAAAAATTACTAGATATACTTGTATTGGCAGGGTAGAAGCTCACCAACCGAGCTTATTGACAACACAAGAGACAGAGAGTGTGGACAAACATGATCACCTACGCCAGTCGGCATGGCACTTGATTGATTGATTGATTGATTGATTGACAGTTGGTATGTTACAGCGTTTGCTTTTTGTGACACGTCATCTAAATTTATCTGTCAATCTTGCCGTATTCTATTAAAATGCTTCATAGAAAGATAATTCTGATGTCTATTTTAGTTTTGTGCCGCTAACAGTGCCGGATTTACCTATAAGCTAAACAAGCTATAGCTTAGAGCCCCCGCTTTAATTGCGGGCCACATATTTTTTTTTATTTCACTATCTATATATTCTTAATCGTTAGCCATATCTCAAATAGCTTATGGCCCCAAATCACAAATAGCTTAGAGCCCTATTAAGTCTAAATCCGGCCCTGGCAGCTAACATACAAATTTAGCTGTTCTGATGCTCTAAATATTTTCATAGTTTCTGTTTTTAATTTCATACTGTATTTTTTTCAGGCTGAAGGTAATCAATTTGTGTGTCTTTCTAGTTCCTTTTTAGTTTTCTATATTAGACCTTGATCATCTGCGTAGAGTAGATCTTGCAGAGAGTTACATTGGTCGCTTGATGTTTCTGAGATGTGTTCGCTACTTCCGTCTGTTTCTTTCGCAATCCTGTCCATGTATGTAGCAAACATCAGTGGTGATAGTACTCATCCTTGTCTTACTCCCTGTTGTTGTTTCGAATGGTTCTGTGAGTCCTTTGTTTGTTCTTATTATACTTCGTGAGTTATTATATAGTGATCTTATGTAGTCTAGTAGTTGTCCACGTATTCCGTAGTCTTCTAGTATCTGCCACAATTTGCCGCTGTCAACTCTGTCAATGCCTTATGTTGATCTGCACATGTGATGTTTAGCTTTTGATTATATTCAAATGCAAGTAACTACCTCAGAGGCAATATAAACCACTTTTCGTGGTTACCTGAATTGTACTCACGAAGTGATTCATGAAGTCATAAACGTAAATTCAAGTAGAAAGCATGAGGATGCATGAAAAAATGTTAAACATTGACATGAATTGAAGCAGATCCGTTGAAACGACACCGAATAGCTTTGCAAATCAATTAAACAGGTATGGTCGAGTACGGAAAAGATGTTTACTTGATTTTCAAGACGATTCGGTGCCGCTTGAACTGGCCTGATTCAATTCACGTAAGTGTTAAGATGTCATGAAAGAGGTCATGGTCGAAACAATATTTTTGGCAGTAACTGCTGGCAGGTTAACGAGTACCCCGTGAACCTTAATGAACACAAAACTGAACATATTATTAAATGTATATAAAAGATTGATGGTCCTCGAATAAATTCAGTTGAAAATTCAATCACTGAAAAATCGCGCATATCACTGTACATCGACGTCACACTGTCATTGGAAGCTCTCAGACTGGACAATCACAACATGTAGTTGCCGGGCAATTTAATCTGGTTAGAAGCACCATTAGTCGCATTAGGAGGCTTTTAACAAACTGGCTCAGTGGCAGACCGGCTGCATATTCCAGTCACAATTCCTGTCGTAAACCGCTTCATATGGCTGTGTCATCTCAGGAAACCGTTTGCATCTGCGTCCTCCACAGTACACTCAATGCCAGCAACTCGTCGAATTTCAGATCCTACGGTCAGAAATCGGCTGCACGATGCTGGTCTTTGCGTTAGAATACCCTACAGAGGTCCTGTTCTTACGAATTGGCATCTCCAGAACCGACTGCAGTGGCCGAACTAGCATTGTCAATGGACCGTTGGGAATGACTGGAGACGGGTTTGATTGAGTGATATATGATAATTTTTGTAATCACAGCGTTGATGAGGCTCCTCCAAAATGGTGGTAGTGTAGTGATGGGGGGGGGGGGGCGATCAACTTCATGCGAAAAGTGACCCAGTGCAAAGTGATGGATGCTTGAATACCAAACGATACGTCCCTGAAATTGTTCGCCCTCGCGTCTTTCAATTTTGGCTATTCGAAAGTTGACATTTCAGCAGGATTACGCTCGACCTCATGTGGCACAACTCACATTTCCTCGCTGACAACCGCGTCCAGACTTTCCGTAGCCAGCCATGTCATCAAACATGAACTCAGCAGAACACTTTTGGAATAAACCCGACATATGACTCCGCCAAAGAGACGTTGCTCCAGGCAATCTCCAACAATTGTCTCCTGCACTGCAGGAAGAAACTTGTGACAGCTGAAATGACATGCTTCAGCAGAATCTTGGAAATATTGTTTGGAGACAGAGTGAGAAATGAAGACATTAGACAAAGAACCGGTACCACTCCAATCTTGGAATATATTACGAGACAACAGATCAAATGGTTTGCACACATCAGCAGACTACCATCAGACAGCATACCACAGCAAGATATGCTACACAAATAAGGTGAGGGCAGACCTAGAGGCCGCACGAAAACGATGGACCACTGAAGTCAAAGCGGCGACAAACTCCAGAATATACTCAGAACACACGAAGACCACCTCCAGAAAACTCTTCTACCCCTGATGCTGAAAGGCAACAAAGGATTTAGCGAATACATAGATAGAAAGACTGCAAGAAGAGTGGTAAGTCATCCCACAGCAACAAATCCAACCGCTAACTGGACCCATGTCACGCAGATGTCGTGTTCTGATGCAGGCCACAGAAGGACATATGCCTTACTGAAATTGAGGCTTCAGTTGTAAAGAAAAAAAGTTCAAACCAAATTTAATGAACATAATATCGTTGTTAAAATCGTAAAGGTTCTTCATGCCAAGGTTGAAACATTAATTTCGTAAAATACAGTTTTTGTACATGTCTGAAATGTGGTGTCCATGAGCACTGCAACAATTATTTTTGAACATATATATATGTATGTATACACTTAACATACAGGAGACATGTAGAGTAGCACTTACGAAATTACACCTGTTTCCAAAAAATAGTTCTTGAAAGTATGTACAAGAAATTATACAGTGATGACTGTCTTCAAGACAAGATCCATTTTTGGCACATGGATTTGGAATGCATGGATTGTCTACACGCCACGATGTTGTTGTTGTCCATTGTGTCTGTCTGGTTGAAGATGATGTTGTCATCGTAGAGGAACTAAGACCTGTATCTGTGGTCTGTTGTGTCGTTGCTGCTGTCATCGTAGATGAAGGAAATCCTGTGTCTGTGGTCTGTTGTGTCGTTGCTGCTGTCATCGTAGATGAAGGAAATCCTGTGTCTGTTGTCTGTTGTGTCCATGATGTTGACTGTGGGAGCGTTGGCATGCTTAAATCAGTAGTTAGTTGCTTAATTGTTAATGTTGTATCTGGTATACTTTAAATAAACGAGAATGTAAATGTTTGTGCTGTTGTGTGTGTTGCATTTTCTATTGTCTTCATATATATTATTTGATTTAATATTTGTTGTAAGTGAATTAAAATATGTTGTATTTAATAGTGTTGTAAGTAGTATAGAATTTGTAGCATTATTAGCTGGTGTTAGTCGTATTGCTATTGCTGTAGTCGTTACTATTGTAAATGGTGTTGAATTTGATGTATTTAATTTTTCTGTTAATGGTGCTGAAGCTTATGTACTTGTTGAATGTGTAACAATGGTTGATTTTCGTATATTTACTGTTGTATCTTGATTCAAAAAATGTGAATAGAAAGCTGTAGAAAGTGGATTCCACCTAGTGTAGGGTACTAATGAAAGTAATTTCTTTGTAAATATACACGTTTATTAGAAAGTTGGTTGAGAGTTGATGCACTCAACGATGTCTCTAGGCATGTAGATATTGTGTACAAGACGCTAGGGGTGATGTTTTTTTCTGTGGGTAACGAACTAGTGTTTAATGTCGACAATGTTGTCTTGGCTGTTGTTATATAATAAATTGCTGAAATTTGTGATGTTGTAAATAATTGTAATGTTGATGAATGTTCATTTTTTATTTCTGGAAACGCTGAAGGTTTTATTGATTTCTATGCTAGATGATGTTGTCACAATTTATTTATGACGGCGAATAGTTCATTGTTGTTTATTGCAATGCAATTGATGTTGAATCAGTTTCTGGTGTAGTACATATTGTAGACAAAGTATTTCTTAAAGTTGAGTGAGAAAGCGTAGAATGTGTGTCAGAAGTAGATGGTTGAGAGAAAGCTGAAGTTACCTCTTTTGTGGTTGTTCTAGTATAACCAGTGGATCTGGTTGTTGCTGATGTTGTTCTCTGATAATCCATCGTTGTTGCATCTTCCGTTGTTTTGTGAAACATCTTTGTGGTTGTTTCACTTGCTATAGTCTGACTATCAGTGACAATTTTATTTGTTATGGATGTAGTTTCATAATCAGTTGTCATTGTATCGTGTGTTGTTATTGTTATGTTATCTGTGCTTGTTGCATCTATGGTTGTCCAATCTGTAATTGGTGTGTCTGAAGATGTTGTATCTATATGTTTTGTATACGAAGTTGTTATATCCGTACGTGTTGTATCAGTAATTGTTGTAACGGAAATTGTTGAATCATTATTCGTTGTGTCACTGGTTGATGTATCTGTAGCTAATGTATCAGTTGTCAATGTATCAGTACTCAAAGTATCAGTAGTGAAAGTATCAGTACTCAATGTATCAGTAGTGAATGTATCAGTACTCAATGTATCAGTAGTGAATGTATCAGTACTCAAAGCATCAGTAGTGAATGTATCTGTAGTGAATGTATCAGTAGTGAATGTGTCAGTTGTGAAAGTATCAGTACTCAATGTATCAGTAGTGAATGTATCAGTAGTGAATGTATCAGTAGTGAATGTATCAGTAGTGAATGTATCAGTAGTGAATGTATCAGTAGTGAATGTATCAGTAGTGAATGTATCAGTAGTGAATGTATCAGTAGTGAATGAATCTGTAGTGAAAGCATCAGTAGTGACTGTATCTATAGTTTTAAAATCTCTAGTTGATGTATCTGTAATTGATGTATCTGTATATAATTTATCCATAGTTGATGTATCTGTAGTTGATGTATCTGTAGTTGATGTATATGTAGTTGTTGTATCTGTAGTTGCTATATTCGAAATTGATGTACCCGGTGTTGTTGTTGAATCTGTAGTTGATGTATCTATAGTTGTTATTGTATCTGTAGTCAATGTGTCTGTATTTATTATATCTGTAATTGTTAAATGTGTAGTTCTTGCAGTTGTAGTTGTTGTATCTGTTATTAAGGTAATTTTGGTTGTTATTGTATCTGTGGTTGTTGTTATATCTGTAGTTGATGTATCTGTAGTTGGTGTATCTGTAGTTACTATATCTGTAGTTGATGTATCTGTGGCTGATGTATCTGTGGCTGATGTATCTGTGGCTGAAGTATCTGCGGTTGATGTATCTGTAGATGATGTATCAGTAGTAGATGTATCTGTGGTTGATGTATCTGTAGTTGATGTATCTGTTGTTGATGTATCTGTAGTTACTATATCTGTTATTGATGTATCTGTAGTTACTGTATCTGTTGTTGATGTATCTGTAGTTGATGTATCAGTGGTTGATGTATATGTAGTTGATGTATCTGTTGTTGAT
Organism: Meghimatium bilineatum; assembly: GCA_034231615.1. Lineage (NCBI taxonomy): Eukaryota > Metazoa > Mollusca > Gastropoda > Stylommatophora > Philomycidae > Meghimatium > Meghimatium bilineatum. The sequence goes on along the minus strand of CM067309.1, from coordinate 4,354,171 downwards.
GTATCTGTAGTCGATGTATCTGTTGTTGATGTATCTGTAGTTACTGAATCTGTTACTGATGTATCTGTAGTTACTGTATCTGTTGTTGATGTATCTGTAGTTGATGTATCAGTAGTTGATGTATCTGTAGTTGATGTATCTGTAGATGATGCATCAGTAGTTACTGTATCTGTAGTTGACGCATCTGTAGTTGATGTATCTGTACTTACTGTATCTATAGTTGATGTATATGTATTTGTTGTATCTGTAGTTGCTATATTTGAAATTGATGTACCCGGTGTTGTTGTTGAATCTGTAGTTGATGTATCTATAGTTGTTATTGTATCTGTAGTCAATGTGTCTGTATTTGTTATATCTCTAATTGTTAAATGTGTAGTTCTTGCAGTTGTATTTGTTGTATCTGTTATTAAGGTAATTGTGGTTGTTATTGTATCTGTGGTTGTTGTTATATCTGTAGTTACTGTATCTGTACTTACTGTTTCTGTGGCTAATGTATCTGTGGCTGATGTATCTGTGGCTAATGTATCTGTGGCTGATGTATCTGTGGCTAATGTATCTGTGGCTGACGTATCTGTAGTTGATATATCTGTAGTTAATGTATCAGTAGTTGATGTATATGTGGCTGATGTATCTCTGGTTGATGTATCTGTAGTTGATGTATCTGTAGCTACTGTATCTGTAGTTGATGTATCTGTAGTTGATGTATATGCGGTTGATGTATCTGTAGTTGATGTATCAGTAGTTGATGTATCTGTGGTTGATGTATCAGTAGTTGATGTATCTGTACTTACTGTATCTGTAGTTGATGTATATGTAGTTGATGTGTCTGTGGTTGGTGTATCTGTTGTTGATGTATCTGTAGTTACTGTATCTGTTGTTGATGTATCTGTAGTTGATGTATCTGTGGTTGATGTATCTGTATTTGATGTATCAGTAGTTGATGTATCTGTGGTTGATGTATCTGTAGTTGATGCATCAGTAGTTTCTGTATCTGTAGTTGACGAATCTGTTGTTGATGTTTCTGTACTTACTGTATCTGTAGTTGATGTATATGTAGTTGATGTGTCTGTGGTTGATGTATCTGTAGTTGATGTATCTGTTGTTGGTGTATCTGTTTTTGATGTATCTGCAGTTGATGTATCTGTGGTTGATGTATCTGTGGTGGATGTATCTGTTGTTGATGTATCTGTGGCTAATGTATCTGTGGCTGATGTATCTGTGGCTGGTGTATCTGTGGCTGATGTATCTGTAGTTGATGTATCTGTAGTTGATGTTTCTGTAGTCGATGTATCTGTTGTTGATGTATCTGTAGTTACTGTATCTGTTATTGATGTATCTGTAGTTACTGTATCTGTTGTTGATGTATCTGTAGTTGATGTATCTGTAGTTGATGTATCTGCAGTTGGTGTATCTGTAGTTGATGTATCTGTTGTTGATGTATCTGCATTTACAGTATCTTTGGTTGATGTATTTGTAGTATTTGTATCTGTAGTTGATGTATCTGTAGTTACTGTATATGTTGATGATGTATCTATTGTTACTTTATCTGTTGTTGATGCAACTGTAGTTGATGTATCTGCGGTTGATGTATCTGTAGTTGATGTATCAGTAGTTGATGTATCTGTAGTTGATGTATGTGTAGTTGATGTATCTGCAGTTGGTGTATCTGCAGTTGATGTATCTGTAGTTACTGTATCTGTTGATGATGTATCTATGGTTACTGTATCTGTTGTTGATGCATCTGTAGTTGATGTATCTGCGGTTGATGTATCTGTAGTTGATGTATCAGTAGTTGATGTATTTGTAGTTGATGTATCTGTAGTTGATGTATATGTAGTTGTTGTATCTGTAGTTGATGCATCTGTAGTCGATGTATCTGTTGTTGATGTATCTGTAGTTACTGAATCTGTTATTGATGTATCTGTAGTTACTGTATCTGTTGTTGATGAATCTGTAGATGATGTATCTGTGGTTGATGCATCTGTAGTTGATGTATCTGTTGTTGATGTATCTGTAGTTACTATATCTGTTATTGATGTATCTGTAGTTACTGTATCTGTTGTTGATGTATCTGTGGTTGATGTATCTGTGGTTGATGTATCTGTAGTTGATGTATCTGTTGTTGATGTATCTGTAGTCGATGTATCTGTTGTTGATGTATCTGTAGTTACTGAATCTGTTACTGATGTATCTGTAGTTACTGTATCTGTTGTTGATGTATCTGTAGTTGTTGTATCAGTAGTTGATGTATCTGTAGTTGATGTATCTGTAGATGATGCATCAGTAGTTACTGTATCTGTAGTTGACGCATCTGTAGTTGATGTATCTGTACTTACTGTATCTATAGTTGATGTATATGTATTTGTTGTATCTGTAGTTGCTATATTCGAAATTGATGTACCCGGTGTTGTTGTTGAATCTGTAGTTGATGTATCTATAGTTCTTATTGTATCTGTAGTCAATGTGTCTGTATTTGTTATATCTCTAATTGTTAAATGTGTAGTTCTTGCAGTTGTATTTGTTGTATCTGTTATTAAGGTAATTGTGGTTGTTATTGTATCTGTGGTTGTTGTTATATCTGTAGTTACTGTATCTGTACTTACTGTTTCTGTGGCTAATGTATCTGTGGCTGATGTATCTGTGGCTAATGTATCTGTAGCTGATGTATCTGTGGCTAATGTATCTGTGGCTGACGTATCTGTAGTTGATATATCTGTAGTTAATGTATCAGTAGTTGATGAATATGTGGCTGATGTATCTCTGGTTGATGTATCTGTAGTTGATGTATCTGTAGCTACTGTATCTGTAGTTGATGTATCTGTAGTTGATGTATATGCGGTTGATGTATCTGTAGTTGATGTATCAGTAGTTGATGTATCTGTGGTTGATGTATCAGTAGTTGATGTATCTGTACTTACTGTATCTGTAGTTGATGTATATGTAGTTAATGTGTCTGTGGTTGGTGTATCTGTTGTTGATGTATGTGTAGTTACTGTATCTGTTGTTGATGTATCTGTAGTTGATGTATCTGCGGTTGATGTATCTGTAGTTGATGTATCAGTAGTTGATGTATCTGTGGTTGATGTATCTGTAGTTGATGCATCAGTAGTTTCTGTGTCTGTAGTTGACGAATCTGTTGTTGATGTTTCTGTACTTACTGTATCTGAGGTTGATGTATATGTAGTTGATGTGGCTGTGGTTGATGTATCTGTAGTTGATGTATCTGTTGTTGGTGTATCTGTTTTTGATGTATCTGCAGTTGATGTATCTGTGGTTGATGTATCTGTGGTGGATGTATCTGTTGTGGATGTATCTGTGGCTAATGTATCTGTGGCTGATGTATCTGTGGCTGATGTATCTGTGGCTGATGTATCTGTAGTTGATGTATCTGTAGTTGATGAATCTGTAGTTGATGTATCTGTGGTTGATGCATCTGTAGTTGATGTATCTGTTGTTGATGTATCTGTAGTTACTATATCTGTTATTGATGTATCTGTAGTTACTGTATCTGTTGTTGATGTATCTGTGGTTGATGTATCTGTGGTTGATGTATCTGTAGTTGATGTATCTGTTGTTGATGTATCTGTAGTCAATGTATCTGTTGTTGATGTATCTGTAGTTACTGAATCTGTTACTGATGTATCTGTAGTTATTGTATCTGTTGTTGATGTACCTGTAGTTGATGTATCAGTAGTTGATGTATCTGTAGTTGATGTATCTGTAGTTGATGCATCAGTAGTTACTGTATCTTTAGTTGACGCATCTGTAGTTGATGTATCTGTACTTACTGTATCTATAGTTGATGTATATGTATTTGTTGTATCTGTAGTTGCTATATTCGAAATTGATGTACCCGGTATTGTTGTTGAATCTGTAGTTGATGTATCTATAGTTGTTATTGTATCTGTAGTCAATGTGTCTGTATTTGTTATATCTCTAATTGTTAGATGTGTTGTTCTTGCAGTTGTATTTGTTGTATCTGTTATTAAGGTAATTGTGGTTGTTATTGTATCTGTGGTTGTTGTTATATCTGTAGTTACTGTATCTGTACTTACTGTTTCTGTGGCTAATGTATCTGTGGCTGATGTATCTGTGGCTAATGTATCTGTGGCTGATGTATCTGTGGCTAATGTATCTGTGGCTGACGTATCTGTAGTTGATATATCTGTAGTTAATTTATCAGTAGTTGATGTATATGTGGCTGATGTATCTCTGGTTGATGTATCTGTAGTTGATGTATCTGTAGCTACTGTATCTGTAGTTGATGTATCTGTAGTTGATGTATACGCGGTTGATGTATCTGTAGTTGATGTATCAGTAGTTGATGTATCTGTGGTTGATGTATCAGTAGTTGATGTATCTGTACTTAATGTATCTGTAGTTGATGTATATGTAGTTAATGTGTCTGTGGTTGGTGTATCTGTTGTTGATGTATCTGTAGTTACTGTATCTGTTGTTGATGTATCTGTAGTTGATGTATCTGCGGTTGATGTATCTGTTGTTGGTGTATCTGTTTTTGATGTATCTGCAGTTGATGTATCTGTGGTTGATGTATCTGTGGTGGATGTATCTGTTGTGGATGTATCTGTGGCTAATGTATCTGTGGCTGATGTATCTGTGGCTGATGTATCTGTGGCTGATGTATCTGTAGTTGATGTATCTGTAGTTGATGTATCTGTTGTTGATGTATCTGTAGTAACTGTATCTGTTATTGATTTATCTGTAGTTACTGTATCTGTTGTTGATGTATCTGTAGTTGATGTATCTGTAGTTGATGTATCTGCAGTTGGTGTATCTGTAGTTGATGTATCTGTTGTTGATGTATCTGCATTTACAGTATCTGTGGTTGATGTATTTGTAGTATTTGTATCTGTAGTTGATGTATCTGTAGTTACTGTATATGTTGATGATGTATCTATGGTTACTGTATCTGTTGTTGATGCATCTGTAGTTGATGTATCTGCGGTTGATGTATCTGTAGTTGATGTATCAGTAGTTGATGTATCTGTAGTTGATGTATCTGTAGTTGATGTATCTGCAGTTGGTGTATCTGTAGTTGATGTATCTGTAGTTACTGTATCTGTTGATGATGTATATATGGTTATTGTATCTGTTGTTGATGCATCTGTAGTTGATGTATCTGCGGTTGATGTATCTGTAGTTGATGTATCAGTAGTTGATGTATTTGTAGTTGATGTATCTGTAGTTGATGTATCTGTAGTTGATGTATATGTAGTTGTTGTATTTGTAGTTGCTATATTTAAAATTGATGTACCCGGTGTTGTTGTTGAATCTGTAGTTGATGAATCTGTAGTTGATGTATCTGTACTTACTGTATCTGTAGTTGATGTATTTGTAGTTGATGTGTCTGTGGTTGGTGTATCTTTTGTTGATGTATCTGTAGTTACTGTATCTGTTGTTGATGTATCTGTAGTTGATGCATCAGTAGTTTCTGTATCTGTAGTTGACGAATCTGTTGTTGATGTTTGTGTACTTACTGTATCTGTAGTTGATGTATATGTATTTGATGTGTCTGTGGTTGATGTATCTGTAGTTGATGTATCTGTTGTTGGTGTATCTGTTTTTGATGTATCTGCAGTTGATGTATCTGTGGTTGATGTATCTGTGGTGGATGTATCTGTTGATGATGTATCTGTGGCTAATGTATCTGTGGCTGATGTATCTGTGGCTGATGTATCTGTGGCTGATGTATCTGTAGTTGATGTATCTGTAGTTGATGTTTCTGTAGTCGATGTATCTGTTGTTGATGTATCTGTAGTTACTGTATCTGTTAATGATGTATCTGTAGTTACTGTATCTGTTGTTGATGTATCTGTAGTTGATGTATCTGTAGTTGATGTATCTGCAGTTGGTGTATCTGTAGTTGATGTATCTGTTGTTGATGTATCTGCATTTACAGTATCTGTGGTTGATGTATTTGTAGTATTTGTATCTGTAGTTGATGTATCTGTAGTTACTGTATATGTTGATGATGTATCTATGGTTACTGTATCTGTTGTTGATGCATCTGTAGTTGATGTATCTGCGGTTGATGTATCTGTAGTTGATGTATCAGTAGTTGATGTATCTGTAGTTGATGTATCTGTAGTTGATGTATCTGCAGTTGGTGTATCTGTAGTTGATGTATCTGTAGTTACTGTATCTGTTGATGATGTATCTATGGTTACTGTATCTGTTGTTGATGCATCTGTAGTTGATGTATCTGCGGATGATGTATCTGTAGTTGATGTATCAGTAGTTGATGTATTTGTAGTTGATGTATCTGTAGTTGATGTATATGTAGTTGTTGTATCTGTAGTTGCTATATTCAAAATTGATGTACCCGGTGTTGTTGTTGAATCTGTAGTTGATGAATCTGTAGTTGATGTATCTGTACTTACTTTATCTGTAGTTGATGTATATGTAGTTGATGTGTCTGTGGTTGATGTATCTGTAGTTGATGTATCTGATGTTGGTGTATCTGTTGTTGATGTATCTGTAGCTGATGTATTTGTGGTTGATGTATCTGTAGATGATGTATCTAGGGTTGATGTATCTGTTGTTGATGTTGCAGCATTTACATTATCTGTGGTTGATGTATTTGTAGAATTTGTATCTGAAGTTGATGTATCTGTAGTTACTGTATCTGTTGTTGATGTATCTGTAGTTGATGTATCTGTGGTTGATGTATCTGTAGTTGATGCATCAGTAGTTACTGTATCTGTAGTTGACGCATCTGTACGTACTGTATCTGTTGTTGATGTATCTGTAGTTGATGCATCAGTAGTTACTGTATCTGTAGTTGACGCATCTGTACGTACTGTATCTGTTGTTATTGTATCTGTAGTTAATGTGTCTGTATTTGTTATATCTGTAATTGTTAAATGTGTAGTTCTTGCAGTTGTAGTTGTTGTATCTGTTATTAAGGTAATTGTGGTTGTTATTGTATCTGTGGTTGTTGTTATATCTGTAGTTGATGTATCTGTAGTTGGTGTATCTGTAGTTACTATATCTGTAGTTGATGTATCTGTGGCTGATGTATCTGTGGTTGATGTATATGTGGATGATGTATCTGTGGCTGATGTATATGTGGATGATGTATCTGTGGCTGATGTATCTGTAGTTGATGTATAAGTATTTGATGTATCAGTAGTTGATGTATCTGTGGTTGATGTATCTGTAGTTGATGTATCAGTAGTTGATGTATTTGTGGTTGATATATATGTAATTGATGTATCTGCACTTACAGTATCCATGGTTGATATATTTGTAGTATTTGTATCTGTAGTTGATGTATCTGTAGTTACTGTATCTGTTGTTGATGTATCTGTAGTTGATGTATCTGTGGTTGATGTTTCTGTAGTTGATTTATACGCGGTTGATGTATCTGTAGTTGATGCATCAGTAGGTGATGTATCTGTGGTTGATGAATATGTAGTTGATGTATCTGTAGTTAGTGTATCTGTAGTTGATGTATCTGTAGTTGATTTATACGCGGTTGATGTATCTGTAGTTGATGCATCAGTAGGTGATGTATCTGTGGTTGATGAATATGTAGTTGATGTATCTGTAGTTGATGTATATGTAGTTGATGTGTCTGTGGTTGATGTATCTGTAGTTGATGTATTTTTTTTTGGTGTATCTGTTGTTGATGTATCTGTAGTTGATGTATCTGTGGTTGATGTATCTGTAGATGATGTATCTATTGTTGATGTATCTGTTGTTGATGTATCAGCATTTACAGTATCCATGGTTGATATATTTGTAGTATTTGTATCTGTAGTTGATGTATCTGTAGTTACTGTATCTGTTGTTGATGTATCTGTAGTTGACGCATCTGTAGTTGATGTATCTGTACTTACTGTATCTGTAGTTGATGTACTCGTAAATTTAGTTGATGTGTCTGTGGTTGATGTATCTGTAGTTGATGTATCTGTTGTTGATGTTTCTGTACTTACTGTAACTGTAGTTGATGTATATGTAGTTGATGTGTCTGTGGTAGATGTATCTGTAGTTGATGTATCTGTTGTTGGTGTATCTGTTGTTGATGTATCTGTAGTTGATGTATCTGTGGTTGATGTGTCTGTAGTTGATGTATCTGTGGTTGATGTATCTGTGGTTAATGTATCTGTAGTTGATGTATCTGTAGTTGATGTATCTGTTGTTGATGTATCTGTAGTTGATTTATCTATACTTACTGTATCTGTAGTTGAGGTATATGTAGTTACTGTATCTGAGATTGATGTATCTGTAGTTGATGTATTTGTAGTTGATGTAACTGTAGTTGATGTATCTATTTTTGGTGTATCTGTGGTTGATAAATTTGTAGTTGATGTATCTGTACTTACTGTATCTGTAGTTGATTTATCAGTAGTTACGGTATCTGTGATTGATGTATCTTTACTTACTGTAACTGTAGTTGATGTATCAGTAGTTGATGTATCTGTTGTTGATTTATATGTTCTTGATGTATCTGTGGTTGATGTATCTGTGGTTGATATATATGCACTCACTGTATCTGTGGTTGATGTATCTGTAGTTACTGTATCTGTAGTTGATGTATCTGTAGTTGATGTATCTGTCGTTGATGTATCTGTAGTTGATGTATCTGTCGTTGATGTATCTGTATTTGATGTATCTGTAGTTGATGTATCTGTACTTACGGAATCTGTAGTTACTGTATATGTGGTTGATGTATCTTTTGATGATGTATATGAGGTTGATGTATCTTTGGTTGGTGTAACTGTGGATGATGTATCTGTTGTTGATGTATATGTGGTTACAGTATTTGCGGTTGATGTATCTGTGGTTGATGTATCTGTGGTTGGTGTATTTGTGGTTGATGTATCTGTGGTTGATGTATCTCTAGTTACTGTATCTGTAGTTGATGTATCTGTGATTGATGTATGTGTGGTAGATGTATCTGTGGTTGATGTATCTGTGTTTACTGTATCTGTTGTTGTTGTATCTGTAGTTGATGTATCTGTAGTTGATGTATCTGTAGTTACTGTATCTGTTGTTGATGTATCTGTAGTTGATGTATCTGTGGTTGATGTTTCTGTAGTTGATGCATCAGTAGTTACTGTATCTGTAGTTGACGCATCTGTAGTTGATGTATCTGTACTTACTGTATCTGTAGTTGATGTATATGTAGTTGATGTGTCTGTGGTTGATGTATCTGTAGTTGATGTATCTGTTGTTGATGTTTCTGTACTTACTGTAACTGTAGTTGATGTATATGTAGTTGATGTGTCTGAGATTGATGTATCTGTAGTTGATGCATTTGTAGTTGATGTAACTGTAGTTGATGTATCTGTTTTTGGTCTATCTGTGGTTGATACATTTGTAGTTGATGTATCTGTACTTACTGTATCTGTAGTTGATTGATCAGTAGTTACGGTATCTGTGATTGATGTATCTGTACTTACTGTAACTGTAGTTGATGTATCAGTAGTTGATGTATCTGTTATTGATTTATCTGTAGTTGATGTATCTGTGGTTGATGTATCTGTGGTTGATATATATGCACTCACTGTATCTGTGGTTGATGTATCTGTCGTTGATGTATCTGTAGTTGATGTATCTGTCGTTGATGTATCTGTAGTTGATGTATCTGTAGTTGATGTATCTGTATTTGATGTATCTGTATTTGAGGTATATGTTTTTGATTTATCTGTGGTTGATGTATCTGTACTTTCTGAATCTGTAGTTACTGTATATGTGGTTGATGTATCTTTTGATGATGTATATGAGGTTGATGTATCTTTGGTTGGTGTAACTGTGGATGATGTATCTGTTGTTGATGTATATGTGGTTACAGTATTTGCGGTTGATGTATCTGTGGTTGATGTATCTGTGGTTGGTGTATTTGTGGTTGATGTATCTGTGGTTGATGTATCTGTAGTTACTGTATCTGTATTTAATGTATCTGTGATTGAAGTATGTGTGGTAGATGTATCTGTGGTTAATGTATCTGTGGTTAATGTATCTGTAGTTGATGTATCTATACTTACTGTATCTGCTGTTGATGTATCAGTAGTTCCTTTATCTGTGGTTGATGCATCTGTAGATGATGTATCTGTAGTTGAAGTATCTGTAGTTGATATATATGCTGTTGATCTATCTGTAGTTGATGTATCTGCAGTTGATGCATCTATAGTTGATGAATCTGTAGTTGATTTATCTGTAGTTGATGTATCTGTAGTTGATGTATCTGTAGTTGATTTCTCAGTAGTTCCTGTATCTGCAGTTGATGCATCTGTTGTTGATGTATCTGCAGTTGATGCATCTGTAGTTGATGCATCTGTAGTTGATGCATCTGTAGTTGATGTATCTGCAGTTGATGTATCTGTAGTTGATGCATCTGTAGTTGATGTATCTGTAGTTGATGTATCTGTAGTTCCTGTATCTGCAGTTGATGCATCTGTAGTTGATGCATCTGTAGTTGATGTATCTGAAGTTGATGTATCTGTGGTTGATGTATCTGTATTTACTGTGTCTGAGATTGATGTATCTGTAGTTACTGTATCTGTTGTTGATATATCTGTAGTTGATGTATCTGTGGTTGATGTTTCTGTAGTTGATGCATCAGTAGTTACTGTATTTGTAGTTGACGCATCTGTAGTTGATGTATCTGTACTTACTGTATCTTTAGTTGATGTATATGTATTTGATTTGTCTGTGGTTGATGTATCTGTAGTTGATGTATCTGTTGTTGATGTTTCTGTACTTACTGTATCTTTAGTTGATGTATATGTATTTGATTTGTCTGTGGTTGATGTATCTGTGGTTGATGTATCTGTGGTTGATGTATCTGTAGTTGATGTATCTGTAGTTGATGTATCTGTTGTTGATGTATCTGTAGTTGATGTATCTATACTGACTGTATCAGTATTTGCGGTATATGTAGTTACTGTATCTGAGATTGATGTATCTGTAGTTGATGCATTTGTAGTTGATGTAACTGTAGTTGATGTATCTATTTTTGGTGTATCTGTGGTTGATACATTTGTAGTTGATGTATCTGTACTTACTGTATCTGTGGTTAATGTATCTGTAGTTACTGTATCTGTAGTTGATGTATCTGTAGTTGATGTATCTGTCGTTGATGTATCTGTAGTTGATGTATCTGTCGTTGATGTATCTGTAGTTGATGTATCTGTAGTTGATGTATCTGTATTTGATGTATCTGTATTTGAGGTATATGTTTTCGATTTATCTGTGGTTGATGTATCTGTACTTACTGAATCTGTAGTTACTGTATATGTGGTTGATGTATCTTTTGATGATGTATATGAGGTTGATGTATCTTTGGTTGGTGTAACTGTGGATGATGTATCTGTTGTTGATGTATATGTGGTTACAGTATTTGCTGTTGATGTATCTGTGGTTGATGTATCTGTGGTTCGTGTATTTGTGGTTGATGTATCTGTGGTTGATGTATCTGTAGTTACTGTATCTGTAGTTGATGTATTTGTGATTAAAGTATGTGTGGTAGATGTATCTGTGGTTGATGTATCTGTGGTTACTGTATCTGTAGTTGATGTATCTATACTTACTGTATCTGCTGTTGATGTATCAGTAGTTACTGTAACTGCAGTTGATTTTTCTGTAGTTGATGTATCAGTAGTTCCTTTATCTGTGGTTGATGCATCTGTAGATGATGTATCTGTAGTTGAAGTATCTGTAGTTGATATATATGCAGTTGATCTATCTGTAGTTGATGTATCTGCAGTTGATGCATCTATAGTTGATGAATCTGTAGTTGATTTATCTGTAGTTGATGTATCTGTAGTTGATGTATCTGTAGTTGATTTATCAGTAGTTCCTGTATCTGCAGTTGATGCATCTGTAGTTGATGCATCTGTAGTTGATGTATCTGAAGTTGATGTATCTGTGGTTGATGTATCTGTATTTACTGTGTCTGAGATTGATGTATCTGTAGTTACTGTATCTGTTGTTGATGTATCTGTAGTTGATGTATCTGTGGTTGATGTTTCTGTAGTTGATGCATCAGTAGTTACTGTATTTGTAGTTGACGCATCTGTAGTTGATGTATCTGTACTTACTGTATCTGTAGTTGATGTATAAGTATTTGATGTGTCTGTGGTAGATGTATCTGTAGTTGATGTATCTGTTGTTGGTGTATCTGTTGTTGATGTATCTGTAGTTGATGTATCTGTGGTTGATGTGTCTGTAGTTGATGTATCTGTGGTTGATGTATCTGTGGTTGATGTATCTGTAGTTGATGTATCTGTAGTTGATGTAACTGTTGTTGATGTATCTGTAGTTGATTTATCTATACTTACTGTATCTGTAGTTGAGGTATATGTAGTTACTGTATCTGAGATTGATGTATCTGTAGTTGATGCATTTGTAGTTGATGTAACTGTAGTTGATGTATCTATTTTTGGTGTATCTGTGGTTGATACATTTGTAGTTGATGTATCTGTACTTACTGTATCTGTAGTTGATTTATGAGTAGTTACGGTATCTGTGATTGATGTATCTGTACTTACTGTAACTGTAGTTGATGTATCAGTAGTTGATGTATCTGTTGTTGATTTAACTGTTGTCGATGTATCTGTGGTTGATGTATCTGTGGTTGATATATACGCACTCACTGTATCTGTGGTTGATGTATCTGTAGTTACTGTATCTGTAGTTGATGTATCTGTAGTTGATGTATCTGTCGTTGATGTATCTGCAGGTGATGTATCTGTCGTTGATGTAAATGTAGTTGATGTATATGTAGTTGATGTATCTGTACTTACTGTATCTGCTGTTGATGTATCTGTAGTTACTGTATCTGTAGTTGATGCATCTGTAGATGATGTATCTGTAGTTGAAGTATCTGTAGTTGATATATATGCAGTTGATCTATCTGTAGTTGATGTATCTGCAGTTGATGCATCTATAGTTGATGAATCTGTAGTTGATTTATCTGTAGTTGATGTATCTGTAGTTGATGTATCTGTAGTTGAATTATCAGTAGTTCCTGTATCTGCAGTTGATGCATCTGTAGTTGATGTATCTGCAGTTGATGCATCTGTAGTTGATGCATCTGTAGTTGATGCATCTGTAGTTGATGTATCTACAGTTGATGTATCTGTAGTTGATGCATCTGTAGTTGATGTATCTGTAGTTGATGTATCTGTAGTTCCTGTATCTGCAGTTGATGCATCTGTAGTTGATGCATCTGTAGTTGATGTATCTGAAGTTGATGTATCTGTGGTTGATGTATCTGTATTTACTGTGTCTGAGATTGATGTATCTGTAGTTACTGTATCTGTTGTTGATGTATCTGTAGTTGATGTATCTGTGGTTGATGTTTCTGTAATTGATGCATCAGTAGTTACTGTATTTGTAGTTGACGCATCTGTAGTTGATGTATCTGTACTTACTGTATCTGTAGTTGATGTATATGTATTTGATGTGTCTCTGGTTGATGTATCTGTAGTTGATGTATCTGTTGTTGATGTTTCTGTACTTACTGTAACTGTAGTTGATGTATATGTAGTTGATGTGTCTGTGGTAGATGTATCTGTAGTTGATGTATCTGTTGTTAGTGTATCTGTTGTTGATGTATCTGTAGTTGATGTATCTGTGGTTGATGTGTCTGTAGTTGATGTATCTGTGGTTGATGTATCTGTGGTTAATGTATCTGTAGTTGATGTATCTGTAGTTGATGTATCTGTTGTTGATGTATCTGTAGTTGATTTATCTATACTGACTGTATCAGTAGTTGAGGTATATGTAGTTACTGTATCTGAGATTGATGTATCTGTAGTTGATGCATTTGTAGTTGATGTAACTGTAGTTGATGTATCTGTGGTTGATATATATGCACTCACTGTATCTGTGGTTGATGTATCTGTCGTTGATGTATCTGTAGTTGATGTATCTGTCGTTGATGTATCTGTAGTTGATGTATCTGTAGTTGATGTATCTGTATTTGATGTATCTGTATTTGAGGTATATGTTTTTGATTTATCTGTGGTTGATGTATCTGTACTTTCTGAATCTGTAGTTACTGTATATGTGGTTGATGTATCTTTTGATGATGTATATGAGGTTGATGTATCTTTGGTTGGTGTAACTGTGGATGATGTATCTGTTGTTGATGTATATGTGGTTACAGTATTTGCGGTTGATGTATCTGTGGTTGATGTATCTGTGGTTGGTGTATTTGTGGTTGATGTATCTGTGGTTGATGTATCTGTAGTTACTGTATCTGTATTTAATGTATCTGTGATTGAAGTATGTGTGGTAGATGTATCTGTGGTTAATGTATCTGTGGTTAATGTATCTGTAGTTGATGTATCTATACTTACTGTATCTGCTGTTGATGTATCAGTAGTTCCTTTATCTGTGGTTGATGCATCTGTAGATGATGTATCTGTAGTTGAAGTATCTGTAGTTGATATATATGCTGTTGATCTATCTGTAGTTGATGTATCTGCAGTTGATGCATCTATAGTTGATGAATCTGTAGTTGATTTATCTGTAGTTGATGTATCTGTAGTTGATGTATCTGTAGTTGAATTATCAGTAGTTCCTGTATCTGCAGTTGATGCATCTGTAGTTGATGTATCTGCAGTTGATGCATCTGTAGTTGATGCATCTGTAGTTGATGCATCTGTAGTTGATGTATCTACAGTTGATGTATCTGTAGTTGATGCATCTGTAGTTGATGTATCTGTAGTTGATGTATCTGTAGTTCCTGTATCTGCAGTTGATGCATCTGTAGTTGATGCATCTGTAGTTGATGTATCTGAAGTTGATGTATCTGTGGTTGATGTATCTGTATTTACTGTGTCTGAGATTGATGTATCTGTAGTTACTGTATCTGTTGTTGATGTATCTGTAGTTGATGTATCTGTGGTTGATGTTTCTGTAATTGATGCATCAGTAGTTACTGTATTTGTAGTTGACGCATCTGTAGTTGATGTATCTGTACTTACTGTATCTGTAGTTGATGTATATGTATTTGATGTGTCTCTGGTTGATGTATCTGTAGTTGATGTATCTGTTGTTGATGTTTCTGTACTTACTGTAACTGTAGTTGATGTATATGTAGTTGATGTGTCTGTGGTAGATGTATCTGTAGTTGATGTATCTGTTGTTAGTGTATCTGTTGTTGATGTATCTGTAGTTGATGTATCTGTGGTTGATGTGTCTGTAGTTGATGTATCTGTGGTTGATGTATCTGTGGTTAATGTATCTGTAGTTGATGTATCTGTAGTTGATGTATCTGTTGTTGATGTATCTGTAGTTGATTTATCTATACTGACTGTATCAGTAGTTGAGGTATATGTAGTTACTGTATCTGAGATTGATGTATCTGTAGTTGATGCATTTGTAGTTGATGTAACTGTAGTTGATGTATCTGTGGTTGATATATATGCACTCACTGTATCTGTGGTTGATGTATCTGTCGTTGATGTATCTGTAGTTGATGTATCTGTCGTTGATGTATCTGTAGTTGATGTATCTGTAGTTGATGTATCTGTATTTGATGTATCTGTATTTGAGGTATATGTTTTTGATTTATCTGTGGTTGATGTATCTGTACTTTCTGAATCTGTAGTTACTGTATATGTGGTTGATGTATCTTTTGATGATGTATATGAGGTTGATGTATCTTTGGTTGGTGTAACTGTGGATGATGTATCTGTTGTTGATGTATATGTGGTTACAGTATTTGCGGTTGATGTATCTGTGGTTGATGTATCTGTGGTTGGTGTATTTGTGGTTGATGTATCTGTGGTTGATGTATCTGTAGTTACTGTATCTGTATTTAATGTATCTGTGATTGAAGTATGTGTGGTAGATGTATCTGTGGTTAATGTATCTGTGGTTAATGTATCTGTAGTTGATGTATCTATACTTACTGTATCTGCTGTTGATGTATCAGTAGTTCCTTTATCTGTGGTTGATGCATCTGTAGATGATGTATCTGTAGTTGAAGTATCTGTAGTTGATATATATGCTGTTGATCTATCTGTAGTTGATGTATCTGCAGTTGATGCATCTATAGTTGATGAATCTGTAGTTGATTTATCTGTAGTTGATGTATCTGTAGTTGATGTATCTGTAGTTGATTTCTCAGTAGTTCCTGTATCTGCAGTTGATGCATCTGTTGTTGATGTATCTGCAGTTGATGCATCTGTAGTTGATGCATCTGTAGTTGATGCATCTGTAGTTGATGTATCTGCAGTTGATGTATCTGTAGTTGATGCATCTGTAGTTGATGTATCTGTAGTTGATGTATCTGTAGTTCCTGTATCTGCAGTTGATGCATCTGTAGTTGATGCATCTGTAGTTGATGTATCTGAAGTTGATGTATCTGTGGTTGATGTATCTGTATTTACTGTGTCTGAGATTGATGTATCTGTAGTTACTGTATCTGTTGTTGATATATCTGTAGTTGATGTATCTGTGGTTGATGTTTCTGTAGTTGATGCATCAGTAGTTACTGTATTTGTAGTTGACGCATCTGTAGTTGATGTATCTGTACTTACTGTATCTTTAGTTGATGTATATGTATTTGATTTGTCTGTGGTTGATGTATCTGTAGTTGATGTATCTGTTGTTGATGTTTCTGTACTTACTGTATCTTTAGTTGATGTATATGTATTTGATTTGTCTGTGGTTGATGTATCTGTGGTTGATGTATCTGTGGTTGATGTATCTGTAGTTGATGTATCTGTAGTTGATGTATCTGTTGTTGATGTATCTGTAGTTGATGTATCTATACTGACTGTATCAGTATTTGCGGTATATGTAGTTACTGTATCTGAGATTGATGTATCTGTAGTTGATGCATTTGTAGTTGATGTAACTGTAGTTGATGTATCTATTTTTGGTGTATCTGTGGTTGATACATTTGTAGTTGATGTATCTGTACTTACTGTATCTGTGGTTAATGTATCTGTAGTTACTGTATCTGTAGTTGATGTATCTGTAGTTGATGTATCTGTCGTTGATGTATCTGTAGTTGATGTATCTGTCGTTGATGTATCTGTAGTTGATGTATCTGTAGTTGATGTATCTGTATTTGATGTATCTGTATTTGAGGTATATGTTTTCGATTTATCTGTGGTTGATGTATCTGTACTTACTGAATCTGTAGTTACTGTATATGTGGTTGATGTATCTTTTGATGATGTATATGAGGTTGATGTATCTTTGGTTGGTGTAACTGTGGATGATGTATCTGTTGTTGATGTATATGTGGTTACAGTATTTGCTGTTGATGTATCTGTGGTTGATGTATCTGTGGTTCGTGTATTTGTGGTTGATGTATCTGTGGTTGATGTATCTGTAGTTACTGTATCTGTAGTTGATGTATTTGTGATTAAAGTATGTGTGGTAGATGTATCTGTGGTTGATGTATCTGTGGTTACTGTATCTGTAGTTGATGTATCTATACTTACTGTATCTGCTGTTGATGTATCAGTAGTTACTGTAACTGCAGTTGATTTTTCTGTAGTTGATGTATCAGTAGTTCCTTTATCTGTGGTTGATGCATCTGTAGATGATGTATCTGTAGTTGAAGTATCTGTAGTTGATATATATGCAGTTGATCTATCTGTAGTTGATGTATCTGCAGTTGATGCATCTATAGTTGATGAATCTGTAGTTGATTTATCTGTAGTTGATGTATCTGTAGTTGATGTATCTGTAGTTGATTTATCAGTAGTTCCTGTATCTGCAGTTGATGCATCTGTAGTTGATGCATCTGTAGTTGATGTATCTGAAGTTGATGTATCTGTGGTTGATGTATCTGTATTTACTGTGTCTGAGATTGATGTATCTGTAGTTACTGTATCTGTTGTTGATGTATCTGTAGTTGATGTATCTGTGGTTGATGTTTCTGTAGTTGATGCATCAGTAGTTACTGTATTTGTAGTTGACGCATCTGTAGTTGATGTATCTGTACTTACTGTATCTGTAGTTGATGTATAAGTATTTGATGTGTCTGTGGTAGATGTATCTGTAGTTGATGTATCTGTTGTTGGTGTATCTGTTGTTGATGTATCTGTAGTTGATGTATCTGTGGTTGATGTGTCTGTAGTTGATGTATCTGTGGTTGATGTATCTGTGGTTGATGTATCTGTAGTTGATGTATCTGTAGTTGATGTAACTGTTGTTGATGTATCTGTAGTTGATTTATCTATACTTACTGTATCTGTAGTTGAGGTATATGTAGTTACTGTATCTGAGATTGATGTATCTGTAGTTGATGCATTTGTAGTTGATGTAACTGTAGTTGATGTATCTATTTTTGGTGTATCTGTGGTTGATACATTTGTAGTTGATGTATCTGTACTTACTGTATCTGTAGTTGATTTATGAGTAGTTACGGTATCTGTGATTGATGTATCTGTACTTACTGTAACTGTAGTTGATGTATCAGTAGTTGATGTATCTGTTGTTGATTTAACTGTTGTCGATGTATCTGTGGTTGATGTATCTGTGGTTGATATATACGCACTCACTGTATCTGTGGTTGATGTATCTGTAGTTACTGTATCTGTAGTTGATGTATCTGTAGTTGATGTATCTGTCGTTGATGTATCTGCAGGTGATGTATCTGTCGTTGATGTAAATGTAGTTGATGTATATGTAGTTGATGTATCTGTACTTACTGTATCTGCTGTTGATGTATCTGTAGTTACTGTATCTGTAGTTGATGCATCTGTAGATGATGTATCTGTAGTTGAAGTATCTGTAGTTGATATATATGCAGTTGATCTATCTGTAGTTGATGTATCTGCAGTTGATGCATCTATAGTTGATGAATCTGTAGTTGATTTATCTGTAGTTGATGTATCTGTAGTTGATGTATCTGTAGTTGAATTATCAGTAGTTCCTGTATCTGCAGTTGATGCATCTGTAGTTGATGTATCTGCAGTTGATGCATCTGTAGTTGATGCATCTGTAGTTGATGCATCTGTAGTTGATGTATCTACAGTTGATGTATCTGTAGTTGATGCATCTGTAGTTGATGTATCTGTAGTTGATGTATCTGTAGTTCCTGTATCTGCAGTTGATGCATCTGTAGTTGATGCATCTGTAGTTGATGTATCTGAAGTTGATGTATCTGTGGTTGATGTATCTGTATTTACTGTGTCTGAGATTGATGTATCTGTAGTTACTGTATCTGTTGTTGATGTATCTGTAGTTGATGTATCTGTGGTTGATGTTTCTGTAATTGATGCATCAGTAGTTACTGTATTTGTAGTTGACGCATCTGTAGTTGATGTATCTGTACTTACTGTATCTGTAGTTGATGTATATGTATTTGATGTGTCTCTGGTTGATGTATCTGTAGTTGATGTATCTGTTGTTGATGTTTCTGTACTTACTGTAACTGTAGTTGATGTATATGTAGTTGATGTGTCTGTGGTAGATGTATCTGTAGTTGATGTATCTGTTGTTAGTGTATCTGTTGTTGATGTATCTGTAGTTGATGTATCTGTGGTTGATGTGTCTGTAGTTGATGTATCTGTGGTTGATGTATCTGTGGTTAATGTATCTGTAGTTGATGTATCTGTAGTTGATGTATCTGTTGTTGATGTATCTGTAGTTGATTTATCTATACTGACTGTATCAGTAGTTGAGGTATATGTAGTTACTGTATCTGAGATTGATGTATCTGTAGTTGATGCATTTGTAGTTGATGTAACTGTAGTTGATGTATCTATTTTTGGTGTATCTGTGGTTGATACATTTGTAGTTGATGTATCTGTACTTACTGTATCTGTAGTTGATTTATCAGTAGTTACGGTATCTGTGATTGATGTATCTGTACTTACTGTAACTGTAGTTGATGTATCAGTAGTTGATGTATCTGTTGTTGATTTAACTGTTGTTGATGTATCTGTGGTTGATGTATCTGTGGTTGATATATATGCACTCACTGTATCTGATGCACTCACTGTATCTGTAGTTACTGTATCTGTAGTTACTGTATCTGTAGTTGATGTATCTGTAGTTGATGTATCTGTCGTTGATGTATCTGCAGTTGATGTATCTGTAGTTGATGTATCTGTATTTGATGTATCTGTATTTGAGGTATATGTTTTTGATTTATCTGTGGATGATGTATCTGTACTTACTGAATCTGTAGTTACTGTATATGTGGTTGATGTATCTTTTGATGATGTATATGAGGTTGATGTATCTTTGGTTGGTGTAACTGTGGATGATGTATCTGTTGTTGATGTATATGTGGTTACAGTATTTGCGGTTGATGTATCTGTGGTTGATGTATCTGTGGTTGGTGTATTTGTGGTTGATGTATCTGTGGTTGATGTATCTGTAGTTACTCTATCTGTAGTTGATGTATCTGTGATTGATGTATGTGTGGTAGATGTATCTGTGGTTGATGTATCTGTGGTTACTGTATCTGTAGTTGATGTATCTATACTTACTGTATCTGCTGTTGACGTATCAGTAGTTACTGTAACTGCAGTTGATTTTTCTGTAGTTGATGTATCAGTAGTTCCTTTATCTGTGGTTGATGCATCTGTAGATGATGTATCTGTAGTTGAAGTATCTGTAGTTGATATATATGCAGTTGATCTATCTGTAGTTGATGTATCTGCAGTTGATGCATCTATAGTTGATGAATCTGTAGTTGATTTATCTGTAGTTGTTGTATCTGTAGTTGATGTATCAGTACTTGATGTTTCTGTAGTTGATTTATCAGTAGTTCCTGTATCTGCAGTTGATGCATCTGTAGTTGATGTATCTGTAGTTGATGTATCTGTGGTTGATATTTCTGTAGTTGATGCATCAGTAGTTACTGTATCTGTAGTTGACGCATCTGTAGTTGATGTATCTGTACTTACTGTATCTGTAGTTGATGTGTCTGTTGTTGATTTATCTGTAGTTGATGTATCTGTTGATGAGTTTTCTGTACTTACTGTAACTGTAGTTGATGTATATGTAGTTGATGTGTCTGAGATTGATGTATCTGTAGTTGATGCATTTGTAGTTGATGTAACTATAGCTGATGTATCTGTTTTTGATGTATCTGTAGTTGATACATTTGTAGTTGATGTATCTGTACTTACTGTATCTGTAGTTGATTTTTCAGTAGTTACGGTATCTGTGATTGATGTATCTGTACTTACTGTAACTGTAGTTGATGTATCAGTAGTTGATGTATCTGTTGTTGATTTATCTGTTGTTGATGTATCTGTGGTTGATATATATGCACTCACTGTATCTGTGGTTGATGTATCTGTAGTTACTGTATCTGTAGTTGATGTATCTGTAGTTGATGTATCTGTCGTTGATGTATCTGTAGTTGATGTATCTGTTGTTGATGTATCTGTAGTTGATGTATCTGTAGTTGATGTATCTGTATTTGATGTATCTGTATTTGAGGTATATGTTTTCGATTTATCTGTGGTTGATGTATATGTACTTACTGAATCTGTAGTTACTGTATATGTGGTTGATGTATCTTTTGATGATGTATATGAGGTTGATGTATCTTTGGTTGGTGTAACTGTGGATGATGTATCTGTTGTTGATGTATATGTGGTTACAGTATTTGCGGTTGATGTATCTGTGGTTGATGTATCTGTGGTTGGTGTATTTGTGGTTGATGTATCTGTGGTTGATGTATCTGTAGTTACTGTATCCGTAGTTGATGTATTTGTGATTGAAGTATGTGTGGTAGATGTATCTGTGGTTGATGTATCTGTGGTTACTGTATCTGTAGTTGATGTATCTATACTTACTGTATCTGCTGTTGATGTATCAGTAGTTACTGTAACTGCAGTTGATTTTTCTGTAGTTGATGTATCAGTAGTTCCTTTATCTGTGGTTGATGCATCTGTAGATGATGTATCTGTAGTTGAAGTATCTGTAGTTGATATATATGCAGTTGATCTATCTGTAGTTGATGTATCTGCAGTTGATGCATCTATAGTTGATGAATCTGTAGTTGATTTATCTGTAGTTGATGTATCTGTAGTTGATGTATCTGTAGTTGATTTATCAGTAGTTCCTGTATCTGCAGTTGATGCATCTGTAGTTGATGCATCTGTAGTTGATGTATCTGAAATTGATGTATCTGTGGTTGATGTATCTGTATTTACTGTGTCTGAGATTGATGTATCAGTAGTTACTGTATTTGTAGTTGACGCATCTGTAGTTGATGTATCTGTACTGACTGTATCTGTAGTTGATGTATATGTATTTGATGTGTCTGTGGTTGATGTATCTGTAGTTGATGTATCTGTTGTTGATGTTTCTGTACTTACTGTAACTGTAGTTGATGTATATGTAGTTGATGTGTCTGTGGTAGATGTATCTGTAGTTGATGTATCTGTTGTTGGTGTATCTGTTGTTGATGTATCTGTAGTTGATGTATCTGTGGTTGATGTGTCTGTAGTTGATGTATCTGTGGTTGATGTATCTGTGGTTGATGTATCTGTAGTTGATGTATCTGTAGTTGATGTATCTGTTGTTGATGTATCTGTAGTTGATTTATCTATACTTACTGTATCTGTAGTTGAGGTATATGTAGTTACTGTATCTGAGATTGATGTATCTGTAGTTGATGCATTTGTAGTTGATGTAACTGTAGTTGATGTATCTATTTTTGGTGTATCTGTGGTTGATACAATTGTAGTTGATGTATCTGTACTTACTGTATCTGTAGTTGATTTATCAGTAGTTACGGTATCTGTTATTGATGTATCTGTACTTACTGTAACTGTAGTTGATGTATCAGTAGTTGATGTATCTGTGGTTGATGTATCTGTAGTTACTGTATCTGTAGTTGATGTATCTGTGATTGAAGTATGTGTGCTAGATGTATCTGTGGTTGATGTATCTGTGGTTACTGTATCTGTAGTTGATGTATCTATACTTACTGTATCTGCTGTTGATGTATCAGTAGTTACTGCAACTGCAGTTGATATTTCTGTAGTTGATGTATCAGTAGTTCCTTTATCTGTGGTTGATGCATCTGTAGATGATGTATCTGTAGTTGAAGTATCTGTAGTTGATATAAATGCAGTTGATCTATCTGTAGTTGATGTATCTGCAGTTGATGCATCTATAGTTGATGAATCTGTAGTTGATTTATCTGTAGTTGATGTATCTGTAGTTGATGTATCTGTAGTTGATGTATCTGTAGTTGATGTATCTGTAGTTGATGCATCTGTAGTTGATGCATCTGTAGTTGATGTATCTGAAGTTGATGTATCTGTGTTTGATGTATCTGAAGTTGATGTATCTGAAGTTGATGTATCTGAAGTTGATGTATCTGTGGTTGATGTATCTGTATTTACTGTGTCTGAGATTGATTTATCTGTAGTTGATGTATCTGTAGTTGATGCATCTGCAGTTGATGCATCTGAAGTTGATGTATCTGAAGTTGATGTATCTGAAGTTGATGTATCTGAATTTGATGTATCTGAAGTTGATTTATGTGAAGTTGATGTATCTGAAGTTGATGTATCTGTGGTTGATGTATCTGTATTTACTGTGTCTGAGATTGATGTATCTGTAGTTACTGTATCTGTTGTTGATGTATCTGTAGTTGATGTATCTGTGGTTGAAGTTTCTGTAGTTGATGCATCAGTAGTTACTGTATTTGTAGTTGACGCATCTGTTGTTGATGTATCTGTACTTACTGTATCTGTAGTTGATGTATATGTATTTGATGTGTCTGTGGTTGATGTATCTGTTGTTGGTGTATCTGTTGTTGATGTATCTGTAGTTGATGTATCTGTGGTTGATGTGTCTGTAGTTGATGTATCTGTTGTTGATGTATCTGTGGTTGATGTATCTGTAGTTGATGTGTCTGTAGTTGATGTATCTGTTGTTGATGTATCTGTGGTTGATGTATCTGTAGTTGATGTATCTGTAGTTGATGTATCTGTAGTTGATTTATCTATACTTACTGTATCTGTAGTTGAGGTATATGTAGTTACTGTATCTGAGATGGATGTATCTGTAGTTGATGCATTTGTAGTTGATGTAACTGTAGTTGATGTATCTATTTTTGGTGTATCTGTGGTTGATACATTTGTAGTTGATGTATCTGTACTTACTGTATCTGTAGTTGATTTATCAGTAGTTACGGTATCTGTGATTGATGTATCTGTACTTACTGTAACTGTAGTGGATGTATCAGTAGTTGATGTATCTGTTGTTGATTTAACTGTTGTTGATGTATCTGTGGTTGATGTATCTGTGGTTGATATATATGCACTCACTGTATCTGTGGTTGATTTATCTGTAGTTACTGTATCTGTAGTTGATGTATCTGTGATTGAAGTATGTGTGCTAGATGTATCTGTGGTTGATGTATCTGTGGTTACTGTATCTGTAGTTGATGTATCTATACTTACTGTATCTGCTGTTGATGTATCAGTAGTTACTGTAACTGCAGTTGATTTTTCTGTAGTTGATGTATCAGTAGCTCCTTTATCTGTGGTTGATGCATCTGTAGATGATGTATCTGTAGTTGAAGTATCTGTAGTTGATATAAATGCAGTTGATCTATCTGTAGTTGATGTATCTGCAGTTGATGCATCTATAGTTGATGAATCTGTAGTTGATTTATCTGTAGTTGATTTATCTGTAGTTGATGTATCTGTAGTTGATGTATCTGTAGTTGATGTATCTGTAGTTGATGCATCTGTAGTTGATGCATCTGTAGTTGATGTATCTGAAGTTGATGTATCTGTGGTTGATGTATCTGAAGTTGATGTATCTGAAGTTGATGTATCTGAAGTTGATGTATCTGTGGTTGATGTATCTGTATTTACTGTGTCTGAGATTGATTTATCTGTAGTTGATGTATCTGTAGTTGATGCATCTGCAGTTGATGCATCTGAAGTTGTTGTATCTGAAGTTGATGTATCTGAAGTTGATGTATCTGAATTTGATGTATCTGAAGTTGATGTATGTGAAGTTGATGTATCTGAAGTTGATGTATCTGTGGTTGATGTATCTGTATTTACTGTGTCTGAGATTGATGTATCTGTAGTTACTGTATCTGTTGTTGATGTATATGTAGTTGATGTATCTGTGGTTGAAGTTTCTGTAGTTCATGCATTAGTAGTTACTGTATTTGTAGTTGACGCATCTGTAGTTGATGTATCTGTACTTACTGTATCTGTAGTTGATGTATATGTATTTGATGTGTCTGTGGTTGATGTATCTGTAGTTGATGTATCTGTTGTTGATGTATCTGTAGTTAATGTATCTGTGGTTGATGTGTCTGTAGTTGATGTATCTGTGGTTGATGTATCTGTGGTTGATGTATCTGTAGTTGATGTATCTGTAGTTGATGTATCTGTTGTTGATGTATCTGTAGTTGATTTATCTATACTTACTGTATCTGTAGTTGAGGTATATGTAGTTACTGTATCTGAGATTGATGTATCTGTAGTTGATGCATTTGTAGTTGATGTAACTGTAGTTGAATTATCTATTTTTGGTGTATCTGTGGTTGATACATTTGTAGTTGATGTATCTGTACTTTCTGTATCTGTAGTTGATTTATCAGTAGTTACGGTATCTGTGATTGATGTATCTGTACTTACTGTAACTGTAGTTGATGTATCAGTAGTTGATGTATCTGTTGTTGATTTAACTGTTGTTGATGTATCTGTGGTTGATGTATCTGTGGTTGATATATATGCACTCACTGTATCTGTGGTTGATGTATCTGTAGTTACTATATCTGTAGTTGATGTATCTGTAGTTGATCTATCTGTCGTTGATGTATCTGCAGTTGATGTATCTGTCGTTGATGTATATGTAGTTGATGTATCTATAGTTGATGTATCTGTATTTGATGTATCTGTATTTGATGTATCTGTATTTGAGGTATATGTTTTTGATTTATCTGTGGATGATGTATCTGTACTTAATGAATCTGTAGTTACTGTATATGTGGTTGATGTATCTTTTGATGATGTATATGATGTTGATGTATCTTTGGTTGGTGTAACTGTGGATGATGTATCTGTAGTTGATGTATATGTGGTTACAGTATTTGCGGTTGATGTATCTGTGGTTGATGTATCTGTGGTTGGTGTATTTGTGGTTGATATATCTGTGGTTGATGTATCTGTAGTTACTGTATCTGTAGTTGATGTATCTGTGATTGATGTATGTGTGGTAGATGTATCTGTGGTTGATGTATCTGTGGTTACTGTATCTGTAGTTGATGTATCTATACTTACTGTATCTGCTGTTGACGTATCAGTAGTTACTGTAACTGCCGTTGATTTTTCTGTAGTTGATGTATCAGTAGTTCCTTTATCTGTGGTTGATGCATCTGTAGATGATGTATCTGTAGTTGAAGTATCTGTAGTTGATATATATGCAGTTGATCTATCTGTAGTTGATGTATATGTAGTTGATTTATCAGTAGTTCCTGTATCTGCAGTAGATTTATCTGTAGTGGATGCATCTGTAGTTGATTTATCTGTAGTTGATGTATCTGTAGTTGATTTATCAGTAGTTCCTGTATCTGCAGTTGATGAATCTGTAGTTGATTTATCTGTAGTTGATGTATCTGTAGTTGATGTATCTGTAGTTGATTTATCAGTAGTTCCTGTATCTGTAGTCGATGTATCTGTAGTTGATGTATCTGTACTTACTGTAACATCTGCTGATGCATCTGTAGTTGATGTATCTGTTAAATTATCTGATTTTGATGTATCTGTGGTTGATCTATCTTTGGTTGCTGTATCTGTACTTACTGTATCTGTGGTTGATGTACCTATAGTTACTTTATCTGTGGTTCTTGTATCTATACTTACAGTTTCTGTAGTTAATGTATCAGTAGTTACAGTATCCACTGTTGATGCATCTGTAGTTGATGTATCTGTGTTTGGTGTATCTGTGGATGATGTATCTGTGGATGATGTATCTGTGGTTGATGTATCTGTGTTTGGTGTATTTGTAGTTGATGTATCAGTAGGTGATGTATCTGTAGTTGATGTATCTGTAGTTAGTGTATCTGTAGTTGATGTATCTGTAGTTGATGTATCTGTAGTTGATGTATATGCGGTTGATGCATCTGTAGTTGATGTATCAGTAGCTGATGTGTCTGTGGTTGATGTATCTGTAGTTGATGTATCTGTTGTTGATGTTTCTGTACTTACTGTATCTGTAGTTAATGTATATGTAGTTGATGTGTCTGTGGTAGATTTATCTGTAGTTGATGTATCTGTTGTTGGTGTATCTGTGGTTGATGTATCTGTGGTTGATGTATCTGTAGTTGATGTATCTGTGATTGGTGTATCTGTAGTTGATGTATCTGTGATTGGTGTATCTGTGGTTACTGTATCTGTTGTTGATGTATCTGTAGTTGATGTATCTGTGGTTGATGTATCTGTAGTTGATGTATCTGTGGTTGATGTATCTGTAGTTGATGTATCTGTGATTGGTGTATCTGTGGTTACTGTATCTGTTGTTGATGTATCTGTAGTTGATGTATCTGTGGTTGATGTTTCTGTAGTTGATGCATCAGTAGTTACTGTATCTGTAGTTGACGCATCTGTAGTTGATGTATCTGTGGTTACTGTATCTGTAGTTGATGTATCAGTAGTTCCTTTATCTGTGGTTGAAGCATCTGTAGATGATGTATCTGTAGTTGAAGTATCTGTAGTCGATATATATGCAGTTGATCTATCTGTAGTTGATGTATCTGCAGTTGATGCATCTATAGTTGATGAATCTGTAGTTGATTTATCTGTAGTTGATGTATATGTAGTTGATGTATATGTAGTTGATGTATCTGTAGTTGAGGTATCTGTTTTTGGTGTATCTGTGGTTGATACATTTGTAGTTGATGTATCTGTACTTACTGTATCTGTAGTTGATTTATCAGTAGTTACGGTATCTCTGATTGATGTATCTGTACTTACTGTAAATGTAGTTGATGTATCAGTAGTTGATGTATCTGTTGTTGATGTATCTTTGGTTGATGTATCTGTACTTAATGTATCTGTAATTACTGTATCTGTAGTTGATGTATCTGTAGTTACTGTATCTGTAGTTACTGTATCTGTTGATGATGAATCTGTGGTCGATTTATCTGTGTTTGATGTATCTGTTGTTGATATATCTACACTTACATTATCTGTGGTTGATGTATCTGTAGTTACTGTATCTGTAGTTGATGTATCTGTAGCTGATGTATCTGTCGTTGATTTATCTTTAGTTGATGTATCTGTGATTGATGTATGTGTGGTTAATGTATCTGTGGTTGATTTATTTGTGGTAGATGTATCTGTGGTTGATGTATCTCTGGTTGTTTTGTCTGTGGTTAATGTATCTGTGGTTGATGTATCTGTGGTTGATGTAACTGAAGTTAATGTATCTGTGGTTACTGTATCTGTAGTTGATGTATCTGCTGTTGATGTATCAGTAGTTACTGTAACTGCAGTTGATTTTTCTGTAGTTGATGTATCAGTAGTTCCTTTATCTGTGGTTGATGCATCTGTAGATGATGTATCTGTAGTTGATGTATCTGTGGTTGATGTATCTGCACTTACCGTATATGTGGTTGATGTATCTGTTGTTGATGTATCTGTAGTTGATGTATCTGTTGTTGATGTATCCGTAGTTGATGTATCTTTAGTTGAATTATCTGTAGTTGATGTATCTGTAGTTGATATATCTGTAGTTGATGTATCAATAGTTGATGTAACTGTAATTATTGCATTGGTAGTTGATATATCAATAGTTGATGTATCTGTCGTTGATGTATGTTTATTTGATGTATCAATAGTTGATGTATCTTTAGTTGATGTATCTGTAGTTGATGTAACTGTAGTTGATGTATCTTTATTTGATGTATCAATAGTTGATGTATCTTTATTTGATGTATCAATAGTTGATGTATCTTTATTTGATGTATCAATAGTTGATGTATCTTTAGTTGATGTATCTGTTGTTGATGTATCTGTTGTCGATGTATCAGTAGTTGATGTGTCTGTGGTTAATGTATCTGTGGTTGATGTATCTGTAGTTACTGTATCTGTAGTTGAAGTATCTGTAGTTGATGTATCTGTGGTTGAGGTATCTGTACTTACTGTATCTGCAGTTGATGCCTCTGTAACTGATGTATCTGTAGTTGATGTATCTGTTGTTGGTGTATCTGTTGTTGATGTATCTGTAGTTGATGTAACTGTAGTTGATATATCTTTATTTGATGTACCAATAGTTGATGTATCTTTATTTGATGTATCAATAGTTGATGTATCTTTATTTGATGTATCAATAGTTGATGTATCTTTAGTTGATGTATCTGTAGTTGATGTAACTGTAGTTGATATATCTTTATTTGATGTATCAATAGTTGATGTATCTTTATTTGATGTATCAATAGTTGATGTATCTTTATTTGATGTATCAATAGTTGATGTATCTTTAGTTGATGTATCTGTAGTTGATGTAACTGTAGTTGATTTTTCTGTGGTTGATTTATCTGTAACTTGTTTATGTGCAATTGATGTATCTGTATTACTTGCATCGTTAGTTGATGTATCCATAGCCGGTGTATATGTTATTGTCTTATGTGTACTGTATATATCTGTAATTTTTCTATCTACAGTTGATGTATCTGCAGTTGTATTTGATGTATCTGTAGGTGTGCTATTTGTAGTTGGTGTTTTAGTAGTCGTTGTCTCTGTTTTTGATGAATCTGTAGTTGTATCAATAGCTATTGTGTCGGCCGCTGTATGTGTAGTGCTTTTATCTTTATATTTCGTATTCGTTGTTGCTGTATCAGTATTTCCTCTACTTGTAGTTTTTGTATCTTTGTTTGTTGTATAAGTTGTTGTCTTAACAGCACTTGCTGTATGTGTAGGTATTGAATCTCTAGCTGTTATATCTGTTGTTGTTGTATAATTAGTTGTTGTATTAGCTGTTGTTGTATCTGTAGATGTTGTATCAAAAATTATTGTATCTGTAGTTGTTGAATCAGTAATTGTATCTGTAATTGTTGTATCTGTATTATATTCATATGTATTTGTTGTATCAGTAGTTATTGTATCTGTAGTTGTTGAATCAGTGGATGTTGTATCTGTATTTGGTGTGTCTGTATTATATTCATATGTAGTTTTTGTATATGTAATTATTGTATTTGTAGTTGCTGTATCTGTCGTTGGTGTTTCTGTAACTGTTGTATCAGTGATTATTGTATCTGTAATTGTTTTATCTGTAGTTATTGTATCTGTATTTCTTATGACTTTTGTTGTTATATCTGTGGTATATGTATCTGTAGTTGTTGTATCTGTGGTATATGTATCTGTAGTTGTTGTATCTGTGGTATATGTATCTGTAGTTGTATCTGCTGTATATATATTCATAGTTGATGTTTCTGTACCACCTGTCACAAATGCTTGTGCTGATGTCATGTTATTGTAGATAATCGTTGTACCAAAAACATCTGTCAGTGTAGTAATCGATGTCACGTACCATAATATGCCGGATAAGATGTTCTTTCCGTTGGAACAATTTATTGGCAAAAGGGAACCACAAGTAAATAAACTTTTTCCTATTGATGTCAGAATGAGAAGTTTGAATGTTGTTAACAACATTATTGAACTCCTGTTGTTGGCACGATCTGTAGAAATATTTCAACAACAAAAATATTTTAATTGAAAATTATTTTTTTTTAAATAGAGAGAGCTTTGCTAGTAGTGGTTCTGTGATAAAATATTCCCAGACATAATATTAAATTGGTAGCATATCCTATTCAGGACGTTGCTATAAACTCAGCATTTTTAGCTGTAGTGTTTTTCTAGGCAATATAAATGCGTTCAGTAGTTTGTCAGTGCTTTATGAACGGTCCGAAAGCACAATTGCCTGTGGCGGGGATCGAACTCGGTACATTGGCCGTCACAGACGGGCCCTATACCACTCCGCCACAGAGCCGAACCATAGATTTAATCGTAGTGCTTTTTTCGTGGTGGTTCTATGCTAAAATATTCCCAGACAAAATATTCTCAAACTAAATATTCCCAGACAATATATTCCCAGACAAAATATTCCCAGACAAAATATTTTCAAACAAAATATTCTGAAACAAAATATTCTGAAACAAATTATTCCCAGACAAAATATCATCAGACAGAATATTCTCAAACAAAATATTCCCAGACAAAATATTCCCAGACAAAATATTCCCAGACAAAATATTCCCAGACAAAATATTCCCAGACAAAATATTCCCAGACAAAATATTCCCAGACAAAATATTCCCAGACAAAATATTCCCAGACAAAATATTCCCAGACAAAATATTCCCAGACAAAATATTCCCAGACAAAATATTCCCAGACAAAATATTCCCAGACAAAATATTCCCAGACAAAATATTCCCAGACAAAATATTCCCAGACAAAATATTCCCAGATAAAATATTCTATTATGATTATGTAGTTTTGGAGCATGGTGAACATGATAATGCACCTGTTCATGGTAAAGCTGCTGTAGCATCTGCTCGAGAAACATAAGGCAACGCGCTGAAAACACAGAAGAAGGTACTAGGCACGTTGTGCAACATGCTTTAAGACAAGTATCAATCCAATATGCAGGCCTTCTACCTCAAGAATAATCTTTAACTAGAGATGTTTGCAGACATCGTCAATGAAATGGAATCAATGATCACCAACACATTAACGAAATTAGAAACACGATGGCCGTGTCTTTCTGCGCGTGAATGATCCATATTTAGTTCTGTTTGCAGCACAGAAAGATGTTGATTTTCTTTTTCAAAGCAGGCATTGGTTTGCTGATGGAACATTCCGAGTCATCCCAGAAGAATTCGATCAACTGTATACAGTCCATTCAGTTTAGAATGGTCAAATAACCCCATGTGTGTATGCGCTTTTGTCTGGTCGTAGTGAAGCAATGTACCGCCGCCTGCTTCAGCATATCATAGAACTGGGAATTAACGCAAATTCAGCTCCATATTCAATAGTTACTGATTTCGAATTAGCTGCAATTAAAGCGTTTGTATGTATATTTTCACTAGCTCAAGTATCAGGATATTATTTTCACTTTGGACAGAACGTTTGGCGAAAACTATAATATGAGGAAAAGATCGTGTGGTTAAAACTATAATTATAATGTCTTAGAAGGATGAATGTGAAAAGATGCATTATTGATAATATAAGAAACAGACAGTAAACATTTATTGGGCACATAATGAGAAGAGGAGGCATTCAGAATATAGTGACAATAGGAAATATAGAAGGGAAAAAATCAAAGGGAAGACCCAGAGAAAAGATATTGGACAGTTTGACTAAATGGCTTCGTTGATGACAACCACAGAAGATGGCATATATGGGCGATCGATGCACATGGAGAAATATGATTGCCACCGCCATTTAGCACGGCACTTGATGATGACCTGAGGGTGAAATCGCGTTGTATATCTCTGATGAAAATTATTTAATCAAATTCAAACAACTAATGGCTTTGGTACTTCTTCCAGAAACTGATGTCATTACTTTTTTCAAACAACTCACCAATGTTGATAGTTTCTCAGTCCTGGATTTCCTTAATGGATTGCTTCAAAAATTCTACTTTGGACATGTTAGCCGTGGTCGCCGTTTGCAGCCTCGATTTCTTGTGAGCATTTAGAAATAGCACAGTCGTATCATGGACAAAGTGCCAATAAGCAACAACGTTATTGAAGGTTGACACAAGTCATTTAATTCAATGTTGAACGTATCTCATCCAACAGCAGCAAGACTTGTCCGGAAGTTACAGAAACAACAACAGCATACATCTGCACTTTTGAGAAGTCAGATTGTCACTGATCAACCAACAACAAAGAAGAAGAAAAGGTTTACCAACGTGTCCATGATGCTATTGACATAATGATTGAACAGTACGATCCAGCAGAGACTATCAGCTTTTTGAAATACACAGAACGTGTTGTGAACATGAATGTTGTGTAGTTAACCCAATGCAAGAATTTAATTACATGTCTCTCAAGTATGAGACAATTTATATCATTTGCGGACTTTATTATAACTTTTTACTAGCTATATTGTTCATTAATTTTTACTAAAATTTTAATGAAATAATTAAATTATTATCTTTGTATTTTGACTTGGGAACATTCTGTCTTCTTATATTTTGTTTGGTATATTTTGTTCCGTACAGTTTGTCTGTGAATATTTTGTCCGATATATTTTGTCTTATGATATTTTTTCTTGGGGATGTTTTTCTGGGGATATTATGTCTGGAGATATTCTGTCTGGGCATATTTTATCCTGGAAATATTTTGTCTGGAGATATTTTGTCCAGGGAATATTTTGTCTTGGGATAGTTTGTCTTGGGATAGTCTGTCTGGAGATACATTGTATGGGGATATTTTGTTTGAAGATATTTTGTCCAGGGAATATTTGGTCGTGGGATAGTTTGTTTGGATACATTTTGTCTTGAGATATTTTATCTGCTATATTTTGTCTGGAGATATTCAGTCTGGGCATATTTTTTTTCCTGGGAATATTTTGTCGTGGGATATTTTGTCATAGGATATTTTGAGTGGGTATATTTTGTCTGGAGATATTTTGTCTGGGTATATTTTGTCTTGGGGATATTTTATCTTGTATATTCTGTCTGGGGAATATTTTGTCCTGGGATTATTTTGTCTTAGGATATTTTGTCCGTTATATTTTGTCTGGGAATATTTTGTCTGGTTGCAGTCATATTGGATGTGAATTGCTCTATTATTGTGAACAATTCTGTTTTCGCTTCTCTGAATCAAAACCTGGGAGTTACATGTAGAATGTTTGTTTATCCTTTCGTGTAATGAGGAGGTTATTTTTTTAAAATTTAAACGATGTAATATGTAAGCGTTTATTTACAAACTCACACTTCATTTTTCTCGTAGAAATATCAAGATCATATGCTTTCTAGCGGAATGCAGTTCAGAGATCGGCGACTAGTTTATTTGCTGCAATGACATAACACTTTCGATTTGGCGGTAGAGATGTATTTCGATACATTTCAACTCTTAAACTGTGTGAAATTCTAGCCATGAATATTGTATAGAAAATCACAAGAATAAAAAATAATGCTGGATTGATTGATATATTCAGGTTATCTTATGCTACCATCATCCTGCTTGATTTTATCTGCACGTTTACACCCAATTGATATCATTAACTCTACAGCGTATAACAGTAGGGCAATAAAAACAATTTATATCATTAACTCTACAGCGTATAACAGTAGGGCAATAAAAACAATTTATATCATTAACTCTACAGGGTATAACAGTAGGGCAATAAAAACAAATATGGCATAAACTACAGGAATATGACATCTTTGATGCTTACATAACGGAATCGTCTCTGCAAACCATATTATGAGAAACTCACAGAATCGTAAAACAAACCTCTCTATACATGTAAACATCCGCTCTGCTGAGGTCTTCTTTTACTCGTCAGAAGCTCTTCATGAACTACCCTATTCACTATCACCAGGAAAGGCTATTTCATTTTTTGTCAATTGATTACCGACACATGAGAAGCCTCTCGTAGAGGAGTGCAATAGGACAGTTTTTGTGTTCTGTTTCTGTCAATAACTAAACAAAAGGCATCCACAGAGCGGATGTTAAATGGCAGGAATTGTTCTGTTGACCGGCGCGGCTAAACACACACGTTCCCAACAAGTTTCGAACCGCCACCTCATTAGAAAATAGCAATACGATTAACGACATCAAACTAGTGAAAAAAATAAGATACCCCATCCCCCCCCCCGCAATAGTGAAAACAATGAGTTGCGATAAGATGAAAAAAATGACATAAACATGTATGTAGAATGAAAATTCCTTTATATTAAATCTGTTTCCTAGTTCACTGATTTGTTCGACGACCTTGAAAGAAAACTCTACGCGACCCCAAGTAGGATTTACAACCCCTGATTTAGGAGAATTGCCGAATCATTATAACACGCTCAGCAGCTAACGTATATAATCGATGCTACAAATATAAAGATACTGCGGCTATGAAATGTAACATATGAAATGAAACATATGCCATGTAATATGTGAAATGAAACATATGCCATGTAATATATGAAATGAAACATATGAAATTGAACATACAAAATGACAACATAAAAGTGTTTACTAAATGATTAGCAGCCACTCGTCCTTACTGAAACGGTTCTTGATGATAATGACGAGAAACGGGTAATGTATACTCATCTCTGATGTTGAAAAAAAATGTAATGACCCATGGGTCTTTTAGCTTGTCAGTATTGTAGCTATTGGACCGAGGAAGTCATGTGTTGAGTTGATTGAATGGTACAAAGACAAGGGAGAAAGTGACAGCAGATATTTCAAGGACTGCACATGTAAGAAGACACACAGCAACACATACTAGTTCAAGTGGGGGGTCTATGTTTCCTTGTACAGACTGTAGAAGATTTTATATTTATCAGATTGGTCCTTGTGAGTCAGAGTGTCATCCATCGTCACTATCGATTGTATATTATATTCTATATACCACAACAACACATATTATTGTCTGGAAGTAAGGAAATGTGCCATCGAGTGAAAGTATGCAGTCATAAAGATTATGTGGTCAAAAATGACCAACAGTACTACCACGAAAATGTTGCCTTATTTCAATTGATTTAATTTCTGCATACAAAATAGTGGAATGTGTCTTTTACATGTACATACACAGGCCCCCACCCCTCCCTGTTTGAGAACATTTATTCTTCTCAAAGAATTCTGAAATTTGAAATTTCCTTGGTCAATAAACATGATCTAGAGAGCGGAAACGCTGGTACATCCTAGGGATCGAAAAACCATTACATGTGACGTTTAGAAGTCTTAATCATTAATTTCATAACTATCCTGTGTAGATCAACATAAAAGTACACCCACCTCTCCTGCCTCTCAGTTCCTTGATTGAGTGTAGAGAAACATTGAAATGCTTAGATGTGCTACACATTAGATATATTCAAGAAGCAAACAACTGTCGGTAGGGAATGTGTATCTTTAGCTGTTTGAGGGAAGCTGGTATTTGTGACTATGTGATTCAATTGTTTGAAGGAAGCTGGTATTTGTGACTATGTGATTCAATTGTTTGAAGGAAGCTGGTATTTGTGACTATATGATTAAGTCTGCATACACTTGTTTTAGACATGTAATGTACCGGGTGAGTTTTTAAATTCACACTCCAACAGATGAAAAAACATAGTCCTTCAGGGGATTAGATCCCGAACCTCTTGGATGTAACCTATTAGTCATGTTGCACTCTTCGTAACAACCATATACAAATAATATATATAAGGTGGTGTTTACATGCCTTTTTATCTATACGTAATAACCGTAAAGAAATAATATATATTTAAGTTTGGTTATCTATGCCTTCTTATCTATGTTACAAAAAAATATCATAATAGTAAACATGTTGTCCATATTGCTCGTGAAAGCCATGTATATAATCAATCCTGTCGGGACAGTAACTGTACAACAGTGAAGCTCACTTGAAGCCGCAAATAAGTTGTTTGTGTCTGTAGAAATATAGCAAATAGTATTGCTAAAACATGAAAAAAGATGATGAGAGATATACGCACATAAAAGAATTGTTTCAAAAATGTTTTGATGAAGTATATATTGTTATTCAGATATAAAGAGAAAAAGAGAAAAACAGACTCGAAACACCGTGACGAGAAATAGAACTGCTACTAAACATGTCCGACAGGTTAAACGTGAGCATATACATATTCGCCTGCGCCACTTTGCGAATATTTGATATAGGAAAATACACATAAAACCGGCGTTTCACGCAAAAGGTATCTCTATAAAGAGGTCAAGGTAAGATACGATGAGTTTTTGTTGAAATACATGTGTTCAAGTGATCAACTGTGAGCCATTATTTTATTCTTCGTGTACTATACTGTATTTCTTGATAAAGACAATCTTGTGGATACGTTATTTTTATTTGTGTTTCGATGTATTGTGAAAGCGTAACCACTCTAAGTACTTGTTGATCGCATTCATGACAGGATTTGAAGACGATCTCTCAAAAATGAGCATGTGACAGCCTATCCATGTTTTCTCATGACACAGCTCATCCATATGTTGTCAGGGCGCAGCTTATCCAATGTTGTCAGGATGCAGCTTATCCATATGTAGTCAGGGTGCAGCTCATCCATATATTGTCCGGGCACAGCTTATCCATGTGGTGTCAGGGCACAGCTTATGCATATGTTGTCACGGCACATCGTATCCATGTGTTGTCTGATCCCGGAAGGGAGCAAAGAAAAACAACAATGTGACCTGCTGTGCATGTAGATAAAGCTACTGGGGAGGTTTTGAGGTTGATGATAATTGTGTTCCTCCCCATAAATGCTTAAAGTGACATAAAGGAACGTTGAAGTTAGATATGTCGCAACGAAAGGCACAAATAGCGCAGCTAAGCTATAAGCCATAACACAACACACTCTATTCTCTGAAATACATCACTCTAATCCGTAGGAGTATAAGACAGAACGCAGAAAAAGAAAACAATAGATTAGTTTAACTTAACAGATTAGAATAAGATAAAAAGTAGCAACAACAAAATTAACAAAAGAAAATTCACAATTCAATTGCTGCTGTGTTGTGTTGGTAAAACGAAATGACATTATACACAAGGATACAGAATACATAAGTAATCTGCAACATAACAGTCAAATAGTATAGACTTGCTTTGTGAACAGTCCGTTTGAATTAGTATCCCGCGTGAACTATCAATCTTGACCACTAGTTATGTTCAACGTTATCCTCTACGCCGCGAGTGTGGACTAAAATGATTACAACATAAGAGTGTTCAGATGTGTTATTCCCTCCCAGTAACCAACCAACCAGTTCTAAACAGAACAGTTAAATAGATGACGGGGGATGAGGGAGTCTATTTAGCATTCAATGTTTTAATTAAATACAGCGCAGTGATTAAAGGGAGGTATTTCAGCGGAGGAGAGATTCAATTTGGGTACTCAGACTTGTCTTTACTCGGATCCAGGGAGTTGGTGTGTGGTACTGATATACAGTTGCAAAGTCCTTGGGTTCGAATACCTAGTCGATCTTGCGTTTACGTGGCTAGAACAGGGAGCAAAGAATAGAAACACTGAACGACCATCCACATCGTAAAATGAAAATAAGGAAGTTTGGAGGTAGAGTCAGATATAGCGTCATTGGTCAAAAT
This sequence comes from Meghimatium bilineatum, assembly GCA_034231615.1. Lineage (NCBI taxonomy): Eukaryota > Metazoa > Mollusca > Gastropoda > Stylommatophora > Philomycidae > Meghimatium > Meghimatium bilineatum. The sequence continues at coordinate 4,315,943 of CM067309.1, read as the reverse complement.
TTAAAACAAAAGCAACGTTGAAATCGCGTGTATCATAGCGTGTATCATAGCGTGTATCATAGCGTGTATCCACGCCTACGACAAGCCGAGAGACGCAGATATCGCTCCATCGCCGTACACAATAAACACAACTATTTCGAATTTTGGACTGCATCAGGATAACCAGCAGGAGTTTGAGAAAAAACGGGGAGTAAGAAGACGCTGGGTTCTGACCTTGAACAACTTTTCATCTAGATATTGTATAACACCGCCTTTCTTTCTTTCGTCTTTAATTTCACTTTATATCCCTTTATGCCTTGCAGTGTCCCGGGCACAAATGTCTTCTGGAGACGGTCTTCTTGTGTGCTGTTTGTAAGCTTGATCCAGATGTTTGTTTGATTTCTGTGATCCATATTTTACATAGTCTGCACCTGCTTATATCCATGATGTCTATGTGTCATGGCCAACTGTGGCATGCAGTTTCTTGGTAGTTTGGAAGTGTGTGAAACCACTTGATCTGTTGTCTCTTGACATGTTCCGAGTATTCTCCTGTCATATCTACTGTAACTATTTTTCTTTTGTCTTGTGCTGTCATTAACCAGGTTTAGTACTGGTAGCACAGATATGGGATAATAATAGTCTTGTATAATGCCACTTTTGTGTCTATCTTTACATCTGCCACTGAACTAACGAAATACAAAGCTATCACTATCACCCTGGTAACCGCAACTATATGAAGATACAGAGGACATTATTATGCCAAAATTTGGTATGTTGTATATGGTTTCAAAACTGAAACATGGTGAGACGGCATTCGCAAGTACAATCGATGAGAATGACAGGTGAACAATTATTTGTTTTTGATTTTAGTCAAGTCGACGTTATGTAGGCATATATGTGGCCAACATGGCGTATATGCATATATATAAGCCCTTATCACTTCAGGGTCGTAGTGATACCACATTGGATTTTTAGGCACACATAGTTATCCAGGAATTTCTATTTTCAACATTGCGGATTAGTGAGACAATATTTTGTCATTTCCATTTCTGGATGTTGTCTTCATGTCTTTATTTACCCTCATCTGCTTCTCTCCACCCCCCCTCCCATTCTTCCTTTCGACGGTTTCCTGCAGTATCGTTTTTGACAAGGAATCATGTCTGCATACATGTCCAAGCCATGCTAGTTTACATAGTTTCAGTTGAACAAAATGGTTCTTGTACACCTGCATACATCTCTATTTTCTTTCTTACCCCCACATTTTTCTTATACCCTCAATAGGATATTCGTGAAATTCCTTTGTAGCATTTATACTCGAAAGCCTGCAATCTTCTCTCCATGCCTGCAGTAAGTGCCAAGCTCTCACAACCCTTTCTCACTGCAATTATTTGACGCAACGGATTAGCAGATAATCAAGATTCTATTACGGAACCTCCTCGTGGTGAAACCTGGAAACATATATTCCATTACTCATGTGGTGTATTTGGCCCAAAACATGAAGGATCGCGTCCGGGACTGTGGAGGCTAACAAAAGAATGAGATTGAGTGTACTCAGACAAGAATTATAAATGGTACCTCTGGGTCTACACAACAAGAGACACTGTCGTCATGCAGTGACGCAAGACATTCTAGCGCAAACAGATATAATAGTCTGTTAAATTGCTTGCAGCTACAAACGTCTGTTTAAATTCTTCTATCTATCTATCTATCTATCTATCTATCTATCTATCTATCTATCTATCTATCTATCTATCTATCTATCTATCTATCTATCTATCTATCTATCTATCTATCTATCTATCTATCTATCTATCTATCTATCTATCTATCTATCTATATATCCATCTATCTATCCATCTATCTATCTATCTATATATCTATCTATCTATCTGTCTGTCTGTCTGTCTATCTGTCTGTCTATCTATCTATCTGTCTATCTATCTATCTATCTATCTATCTATCTATCTATCTATCTATCTATCTATCTATCTATCTATCTATCTATCTATCTATCTATCTATCTATCTATCTATCTATCTATCTATCTATCTATCTATCTATCTATCCATCCATCCATCTATCTATATATCTATCTATCTGTCTGTCTGTCTGTCTGTCTGTCTATCTATCTGTCTGTCTATCTATCTATCTATCTATCTATCTATCTATCTATCTATCTATCTATCTATCTATCTATCTATCTATCTATCTATCTATCTATCTATCTATCTATCTATCTATCTATCTATCTATCTATCTATCTATCTATCTATCTATCTATCTATCTATCTATCTATCTATCTATCTATCTATCTATCTATATGTATCTATCTATATCTATCTATCTATCTATCTATCTATCTATCTATCTATCTATCTATCTAGCTATCTATCTATCTATCTATCTATCTATCTATCTATCTATCTATCTATCTATCTATCTATCTATATATCTATCTATCTATCTATCTATCTATCTATCTATCTATCTATCTATCTATCTATCTATCTATCTATCTATCTATCTATCTATCTATCTAAACATCCATCTATATATCCAATTAATATTTGTATCTGTATGTATATATCTATCTATCTACATTCCTTCAGTGCCAGATATAGTACATAGGGCATATACCTGTGATATCTGCTGTGCCTGTAGTTCTTGTATGTTCTTTAGTTCCACATTTATAAAATCTCTGATGGATGTTCAGCAAAAACATTCTCAAGACCTCCATCTTATTATAGTTCCGTCTCTTCACAATTTGTATGCTTGTAGTGGTAGGTCTACATTCATTCATTTTAAGTAAAGATAAGGATAAAAGTAATAGAAGTTTTTTACTAACGTTATTGCACACTGTTTCCACTCATCTGCCAAGTTAATTTTTGACCAGAAACCCCTCACTAGCGTCACATAGCGCATTTTCTGAATAGCGCTGGCACCATACCTCAACTATCCCAGACCTTGAGCTCTGGTATCCTACTTGCTAGTAGCTGGGTGAACCACGGGAATACATTTTTATTTGAAACCACGAAGAACGACTGAATTCACAACACAGGCTTACTGTTCAGCGGACGAATTAATTAACATTTCACTGCTGCCTAATATTTCATTCAGTTTAAATGAATGTCCAATATAAGACTATTATTTCGGCTTATTGTTGTATAAACATATTGCTGTCTGGTTAGAAAAGTGTTCAAAAGTCTTAGAGGATTGACTTCACTATACTTGGTTTCCCATATGTACTCTGTGACTCGCAACGAAGTGCACGCCACCTGCCGAGAGTACCACTCATAGCACGTAACTCTGTAGCTTCAAGCGATATTCCACAGGGATCTCCGAAACAATCCACCACGTAAACACGATGACATGACACAAGCCGGATTCGAACTTATGACCTCTTAAACACAAGGTCAAAAGCATAACCACTAGGCTTTCTGGTGTTATCTCTTATTTGCTTATTTGATTTGAATTCTTCCAAAACAATTACAATGCAACTGACATATATAACTAATTCCACCCCCCCCCCATCTCTTCACCGCCCCCCCCCCCCAAAAAAAAACCATCAAAAAAACACTGATGTCATGTACTTGCAAAAGAGACCAATATTACATTGCATGAATAACATTCAATGAAAAGACCGTTAAAGAAAAATCGGTACAACATTATTAACATCAAAATATACGACTTATGAAAGAAAGAAATAACAACAGATGCTTACCAGTAATTTATCTGCAGCTACCACCACACAGGGTATCGATATCTTGTCGGGATTAGTATCGACTATCGCAAACAGGAACATAATACGGACTGGCAAACAGTCAGGGTATAGATTACTTAAGAAGCTTACATTTTAGCTGGGGATTATTGCATGGTGATCGATATGAATTTGTTATCACAGTGTGCAATATGCTACACACAGTCTAAGATATCATAGAAGTATTAAAGATACCGTTGTTGGTACGGTAAGGTAAAGGAACCTGAGGTATGAAACATCATCATCGACCAAGTTTTTCCCGTAACAGCTCAATCTGCCTATCAAGTAGTTGACCAGAAACCGATTGCTTAGCGCCACCTACTCGCACTTGCCTAATAGTTCTTCGACATTCCAAGAACATGAAACCCTGGTGCATTCATCATCATTATATGCCGTCTCCGCAACGAAGGTTGGCTGCAACGTATCTCCAACATCTCCTGTCTCTTGTCTTGGTGGTGAACTCTGCTAGACTGTAACCTGTCCATCGTGTAATGTTACTCTCCCACTTGTTACTCTGCCTACCTCTTGCTCGCTTCCATTTGACTTTACCCTCAAGTAAGGTCTTCAATAAGGTGTCATGTCTTTTAATGTGTCCAAAGTATTTTGTTTGCCTGATCTTTATTTCTCTTAGTAGTTCTTTCTTCATATTAAGTGTCTTAGCACCTCTTTATTTGTTTTCTTCTCTTTCCATGATGTTCTCCCTATCCTTCTATATACCCACATCTCAATGGCATCAATTTTGTCTTCTAATTGTTTATTTAGTGTCCATGTTTCTGAGCCATACATTAATATGGAATAGTTGTAGCATTTTATAATTCTCATTTTTAACTTGTTTGTAATTTGTTTAGATATTAATAATTTCCTCATGTCATTGAAGGTACTTTTAGCCATTCCTATTCTCCTTTTAACTTCCGTTTCACATCTGCCATCATTTGTGACCCTGTGTCCAAGATATTGATACTGTTTTACTTGTTGTAGTTTCTCTCACTGTATGGTTATGTTTACCTCCTTTTCTTCTGTGTCTTTGCTGATTATCATGGTGCATTACTTCATTGTTGTTTAGTGACAAATTGGAGTAATTTGTATTTCTTTTTCTGCATACTTCACTCTCAAACTTCCACTAGATCTCTCTTTTTGAAGGACCATGGTCTTACTAGATTTCCAGCTGGATGTAGTCCAGAGAATGGAAGTCTTATTGCAATTATGTTGTTCGGATGCGAGAAATGGACCTCGGAATTCAGATTTTTGAAATAACCATCGTGTATGTCCTACAGAATATATATAAGACTTTTGAAATAAGGATCAACTAATCATTTTTATTTGCAGTTGTTTTCTATGTAATATTTAAATTATATAGACTGCCATTGTTCTCTGAACGCTTCGGATACCAAACTGTCTGCAGCTGTAACAAATATTACAGTCGAGTGTTAGGCAAGTGTTATATATATTGTCTATTGTTTTTTTGAATGGTAAAACCATGATGAGCCCCAGATAAACCCCAGATGGTTCGTAGAATCATCACTTGTTATCAAGTGTAGGGGTGGAAGTATTATTGGTCTTTATACATGTGACAAAACTATATATGTGGTGGAGATAAAATAAATAAATGCATGTAATTTTGTATTTTATTATCCTATTTTTAACTTCTGATTGGCCCATCGAGGCCAACTCAATGGGGCTTAGTCCAGCCAACAGAGGCTGGAAACTAAGATTGGACAGGCCAACCCAATATCGAGCAGGGCCACTACCTGCCCAAGCAAGCACAGGTGCTGAAGTCAGAGATGCCAGGCCGCGCACCATCAACCATGGTATCATGCAATCCGAATAATGCGAACGAGAAGAAGAAGACTTATGATGGTGTGTTTAGCTCCCTCTTTTCTTGATAAGAGACTTTATTGTCTTGCTCTTTCCTTTCTTTCTATTCAGTTTTTCTTGTATTCAGCAAGAAAAAGTGTTGTCAGTGAGATTTCTAGTCACATATACAGTCCTTTGGACTCATTGGGAATAATCTTTCTAGAGCGACAAACATTGACATTTCCTGTGACAAAAATAATTTCATTGGCTGTCGATACAGAGTAAAAACAGTGACAACTGAAACTCACTGAAAAGTCAATTTGTGTCAATTTAGAAAGATGATTCCTAAAGAGTACAATGGACTATAATTGACAAGAGACACGTGTCAGTAGTACAGCGTCATAAATTGATGTGCATAAAGTAAGACAAGTTTTCTTTCAAAGTCCATTCTGTAGGTGTGTAGGTAATTGTGCAGGTAACAATTCAGGTAACTGTGCAGGTAACAATGCAGGTAACAATTGAAGATTGATAACAAGAGGGGATAACAAATCCTCAACTAATGTTTGAACTGTTCGTTTGTTTGTTTGTTTGAGAACCCCAGGAATTGAGAGATATTAACTGTTACTTCCTATGTGCAGTGGGGTTGTTCTTCTGAGCTTTCTTTCATACCCAGGAGACTTTAGCCTTCGGCTTAGTGCAATGCCTATTAAAGGAGCCTGCTACACAGAGGGGGTCTATAATTGTATAGATGACATGCTACAAAGCTTCCATAAGAGCATCAATATAAAAGCATGTCATCTACTGTTTTCTGTTGCATGGGTTGTTTGTGTACTGGAGCATTGGTGAGACCCACAGATGCAATCCTAAGAGCATAGCTTTAACAAACGTGTAAACAGCTACAATGCGGACTGAGAATAAAGAAGTATTGCATGCTTTTTGCATAGATATTTTCAACGTGACACTACTACTACCACCTAACGGAACATGATGATGTTTCATAATTCATTAGTTGATAATTTGCTACTTAGTTTTCCCTTCATGTAATAACCGCTAAATTAGAACTTTCATGGATGTAATAACCGCTAAATTAGAACTTTCATGGATGTAATAACCACTAAATTAGAACTTTCATGGATGTAATAACCACTAAATTAGAACTTTCATGGATGTAATAACCACTAAATTAGAACTTTCATGGATGTAATAACCACTAAATTAGAACTTTCATGGATGTAATAACCACTAAATTAGAACTTTCATGGATGTAATAACCACTAAATTAGAACTTTCATGGATGTAATAACCACTAAATTAGAACTTTCATGGATGTAATAACCGCTAAATTAGAACATTCATGGATGTAATAACCACTAAATTAGAACTTTCATGGATGTAATAACCGCTAAATTAGAACATTCATGGATGTAATAACCACTAAATTAGAACTTTCATGGATGTAATAACCACTAAATTAGAACTTTCATGGATGTAATAACCGCTAAATTAGGACGTTCATGGATGTAATAACCGCTAAATTAGGACTTTCATGGATGTAATAACCGCTAAATTAGGACTTTCATGGATGTAATAACCGCTAAATTAGGACTTTCATGGATGTAATAACCGCTAAATTAGGACTTTCATGGATGTAATAACCGCTAAATTAGGACTTTCATGGATGTAATAACCGCTAAATTAGGACTTTCATGGATGTAATAACCGCTAAATTATGACGTTCATGGATGTAATAACCGCTAAATTATGACGTTCATGGATGTAATAACCGCTAAATTATGACGTTCATGGATGTAATAACCGCTAAATTAGGACTTTCATGGATTTTATAACCGCTAAATTAGGACTTTCATGGATGTAATAACCGCTAAATTAGGACTTTCATGGATGTAATAACCGCTAAATGATGACGTTCATGGATGTAATAACTGCTAAATTAGGACTTTCATGGATGTAATAACCAACATTCCAGGACAATCATGGATGTTATAACCGCTAAATTAGGACTTTCATGGATGTAATAACCAACATTTTAGGACAATCATGGATGTTATAACCGCTAAATTAGGACTTTCATGTATATAGTAACCAACATTTTAGGACAATCATGGATGTTATAACCGCTAAATTAGGACTTTCATGTATGTAATAACCAACATTCCAGGACAATCATGGATGTTATAACCGCTAAATTATGACGTTCATGGATGTAATAACCGCTAAATTATGACGTTCATGGATGTAATAACCGCTAAATTAGGACTTTCATGGATGTAATAACCGCTAAATTAGGACTTTCATGGATGTAATAACCGCAAAATTAGGACTTTCATGGATGTAATAACCGCTAAATTATGACGTTCATGGATGTAATAACCGCTAAATTATGACGTTCATGGATGTAATAACCGCTAAATTATGACGTTCATGGATGTAATAACCGCTAAATTAGGACTTTCATGGATGTAATAACCAACATTCCAGGACAATCATGGATGTTATAACCGCTAAATTAGGACTTTCATGGATGTAATAACCAACATTTTAGGACAATCATGGATGTTATAACCGCTAAATTAGGACTTTCATGTATGTAATAACCAACATTTTAGGACAATCATGGATGTTATAACCGCTAAATTAGGACTTTCATGGATGTAATAACCAACATTTTAGGACAATCATGGATGTTATAACCGCTAAATTAGGACTTTCATGTATGTAATAACCATCATTTTAGGACAATCATGGATGTTATAACCGCTAAATTAGGACTTTCATGTATGTAATAACCATCATTTTAGGACAATCATGGATGTTATAACCGCCATCTTAGGACATTGGTCAAACAGCAATGCGTGTTTTAATCCATCTCTTGTTAGGAACCATGCACTTATATATTCATCATCTTCTGAGTTCATTCTAGAACTCCTGCATATTATCAGGACACATTTCAGAGAATAGAATTTCCCTCATGTCAAGATTTACGTTATTCATAGACTGCGATATATGTGCCTTTCTGACACATCATTCTACAACATGACTTATCAGTCACTTTGACCCTCTTTAGGAATGGACATCCAACTCCACCGCCGAAACCTCATTAATCGCATCTTATGACATGCATGGTAAATAATGGTGTCTTTCAGGATCTGGTAACACACGGCAAAATTATATTATCCCAAAACATGCTGCCCGAAAAAATATTATTCATCTGCCTGTGAGAGTTTCGTCTGCCCTGAGATAGTGTCATCTGCCCTATGAGAGTGTTATCTGTCCTGTGATAGTGTCATCTATCCTATGAGAGTGTCATCTGTCCTGTGATAGTGTCATCTATCCTATGAGAGTGTTATCTGTCCTGTGAGAGCGCCAACTGCCTTGTAAGTGTCATCTACCCTGTGAGAATGTCATCTGCCCTGTGAGAGTGTCATCTGTCCTGTACGAGTGTCACCTGCCCTGTGCGAGTTGATGATAGTTGTTGCTATATATTTAATAACATTTGTTGCAAACATTTTGTTATATTCTATCCGTTGTTGTTCTATATTACTGTTTCTGACAAAGATATGCGACCGAAACGATAATTTGTATTGTCCTTAATCACTACCATTTCCATCCATTAGTATCAATACCAGTAGTTTGTATTTGTAGTGATATCACACATCAATACATTTTTATCTAATGTTTAAGATGTATTTCGATCTCTTTATCGGAGGTAAAGAGAGAGTCTTGATCGCCAAGGTATGAGGTTTAAATACCACGTCAGGCAAAAGTGCCTCCGGACTACCTACAAATAATTGGCAGACTTCTGACCCTATTATCTTGCCTAGGAAATCAGTACAGTCAAAAACGTATCGGTTTATTGATATTATTTTTATTACAATATGCTACCATTATATTTTTTTAAGCAGTTGATATTGTACAATTATGTATGTTAGTGTTATGTTTCTGTCGTTCTTGCGATCACTACTTGATGTCTACACCTACAGAGAAGTATTATGGATAATTCATACGTTGTTGTTCTCCGTAGGCTCCATTTACATTATCTTTGTTTGCAGGGTTGAACCGTTAGGCCAGTATGTTTCTCGATTGTTTATACTGTTAGTAATTATTTTTTCTGGGTTAGTAAACTTTACCTGTGTAGTGAGGTATGTTACTTTCAACCGCAGACGCTAGTCAAATTTGGTTGCATCAATGCTTTACAACCATAAATAAAAAGTGAAAGACACAGTTCTGGTAATCCAGTCACCACGATTACGCCTAGGATTACTTTAAGGAAGGTTTTATAGGATTTGCCTAGTGTTCTGTTCTCAAAGTTCACAGTCGGTAAGACAATTGCATACTGTGTATGTGTTTATTCAGTCTGTTGTGTGTGTGTCTCCGTCTTCAGTTCAAGTATTGTCATTTGCTGCTGCCGAATGTGATAGTGATAGTCGTCTTTTGTCATGCATTTTTCATTTCTTATGCCGTGAACATCTCTCCGGTTTTTTTTTATATTAGACCGCATTGTCTACCCGCATAATCTCTTCTTTCTATCTGATCAGATCATCAATGCTATAATCTCTCTTTTCTATCTGATCAGATCATGAATACTATAATCTCCCAACACAGCTAATTGTTATGGTAACCAATGAATTAAAGCTCTACTCATTTGTTCTTGCTAAGTAGTTACATAGAAATTACCGATAATAATGAAAAGATAATAATTTCATTGATTATAAAAATAATAAAGTCGAAAAATATAGACGTTTCGCTAAATGACCTTTGTTAGAAAAGAAACATTTTAATAATAAATAGAAAGAAAAATAAAATTATACTTTAAATATGTATTGAAATTATAAACACTACTTGTTTGTTTGTTTTGCGTTCGCTCAATTGTAACCATCACGGGTGTCCGTGCGATTTCCGCCGGGAGCGTGATTACGTTGTGCCACCGTTATGCGCCTTGTAGGCCTAGCACATCCGATTTCGGCATGCCTTGACAATTCGGGTGGGCTACCCTTAGCCTGTGACAGCCTCTATATCTGTCTCCAGGCACGCGTAGTGGTGACTCTTCGTCCAGACGATTTTTGCTCTCGTCTGACTCTCACGAGGTGTTCCACTGTCTATGAACTTGCCTCGTGTAATTGGACGTGCTGTGTCTGTGCCCATTGGGTACTGAACCGTTTCTTATCCGTGAGCCTGGCTCCTTAAGGGGAAGAACTCAACAGAGGAGTTGGGCCCTGGCTCTTCCGCCCTCTTAGCCGAGGTGTCATTCACCGACATCGTGTACCCCTTGTCCAAGTTAAAGTCTCACACCACGCGTTTGAGAGCAAAGCGTTCTCGAGCTGATCGTCATTGTCCCAATAGCGCCTGAGCCCATCAGGTACTGAACCCTTTCTCTCTTCAAGTGTATTTCCGGTGTAGGAAAACCTGACAGTAGAGTTGGGCCAGGGCTAAATCGTTGTCCCTTTTGTGCCTGAGCCCATCGGGTACGGAACACTTTCTCTCTGCAAGTGTACTTCCGGTAAAGGAATCCTTGACAGTAGAGTTGGACCAGGACTGCCATTGTTGTCCTTTCTTGCCTAAGCCCATTGGGTACAGAACCCTTTCTCTTCGCGAGCATATTTCCGGTTTAGGAAGTCTCGACATTAGAGTTGGATTAGGTCTTCTTGCTTTACCAAACGCCAATGAGTGGGTCTGGGTTTCTGCCTGTAAGGAACTCAGGTAACTAGATGCTCGTCTCGAGCTGACGGAGCTTGTAGTTCCCCTTTCCTAGAGACATTTCACTTTCTATTTGCAGTTCGCGCTGCCCTCTAGCGCTGTTCTGCTCTTTCATTGTTGCATTGTACTCGGTATGAAATCTATTTGTCTCTCGCCATGCATCTACCTTTACGTGCATTTTACATTGGCCGCCCCTCCAATGTTCGGACTGGACTGACTAGCTTCACTGTATGTCGACAGTGTCGCTATATGTGGTGATGCTGGTGGTGTCGGAGATATTGTCTGTCTCTTGTGCAGTAAAATCTCTTTCCATCTGCTACCTCCACATTCTCGGACACGATCCCCAAATGATTTGGCCAGAATCAGCTCGAACTGCTGTATTTCTGTTTCCAGGGTGCACCGCGTGGAGGTACATGTGGGATCTATGTGGGTTATCTGCTAACCCTGGGTCCGCCTAGAGCAATGCGTTCCCTTTGCACCCCAAAACAATACTTGAAACGGCCATCAAAAGGTCGAACGGTTAATTATATATTAATACCATGCTTGTATTTATTCAATATTCTTACGTTTAATTAACATCTATTTACATATATCGCAACGGTTTTTTTTCAGTTCGGAGGCACTCCTAGATCGACCCAGCCTTAAATGGGTACCCTGCGGAGTTAATAATTGCTATGAGTTACTTTTACTTACTTATTCATACAATATTTTTTTCGAATTTGTGTTACTTTAGTCCACTACTGACGTCCGGTCTTCTCTTGCTATCTTCTCTGAATAATTGTGTGCGTGTAATCACCCATCACAACCAATGTTGACCATTTGTACATTCCACGTTTGAAAATACCAGTTATAATTATGTCCTTGATTAGTAAATAGCTAATACGTCCTATTCGAACTGCAAATTTCCTTGAACAGTGTGGGCATAGAATGACCACTGTAGATCTCGGGTTTTATAGTAAAGTAGAACAGGTCGGTTTATGTCATTTTGAGCACAATTATGCACTGTAGTACATAGAGAATAACTGTACAAATCAGTTGACATTGACTAGAAACCTAAAAGTGATTTCTTTGTGAGTGTAGTTACTTGCCGTCCATCTCACACCATGATGGCAGCCGTTTCAGAGTTGTGTTGTTGTATCTCTATAATTTATATAGCCCTCCATCGCACATGATGATGGCAAATTTTTCAGACTTGTGTTGTTACATATGTTTGATGTGTGTGGACATAGCTGAAAATTCCAATCCTGGTATAGAACCTCCGTCTACAGATCTGAGATACATTTACACAATTGTGCTTATGTTTCTTTGTTATGTCTTTGTCTGGCAGAGCATTTTCTATATACCTCCGAGATTTATCGACTGTCGTTGTTGCAAGTATCTCTGCTGGTGGCTATGTGTCACATTAGTTGATTATGGGTAAAAAAAACGTATTGGAGGCCACATGGAGTTTCAGAGAGTATGGTGAAACACTCACAATTGTGAGTGGTGTGGCCACATAACTGACCAAAAGTGATTACAACAAGTTACCATTTGAATAATAACAACACAAATTATACGTATAAAACTTAGCACTAGTGACTAGTAAATTCAATTTTAGGCATCTGAAATGTCATGGAAGGTGATTTGTCTCAAAAGTGAGGCCATGTGCAAAAAAAGGTTGAAGGCTAAATATTTTTAAACATTTGCGCACACAATAGTCTATGGCACGATTAACAAAGAAACTGTTGTCAACGTAATTTTACGGATTTACAAGAACGAATTAAAGGATAACATGATTGTAGGTAACATGTTTGGATTCCTCGTTAAGATTTGATATATTACAACACAGGGTTGGCAACACGTGCCTCATTGAATGTCTTTTTGGAATTTATTTTTGAATAAACTGAATCTATTAAAATGAGACTTGAACTGCCTAGATGATATAATTTCAGTGTACTCAGGTTACCCCACATGTACGCTGGCCCTCTCAACGAAGCAACACGACGGCTGTCGAGAGTACATCTCACATCACATAACTTCGTAGCGTAGAGCTATAATCCCCAAAAGCCTCCAAAAGTATAGATATGCATAAACAAGTCTTAGCAAGAAGGATGGAACAGGTGATCTCTTGGGCATAAAACGACGATTTAACTACAACTCTAGTTGTTTGTTTGAGACCCCCCCCCCAGGAATTACCATCTATTAACTCTTGCTTCCTATGTGCAAAGGCGATATTTATGAGCTTTCTTTCATACCCAGGAGATTTTAGCTGTCGGCTTAGTGCAATGCCTATTTGGGGAAGCTTTCTACTCAGGGGGGGCGGAGGGGAGAAGGATGTACGTGTTACGAGACTAACTGGTAGTTTTATTGGGTCACCTATTCTTTTCTTTCCTCCGACGAGGCACTTCGCAGACAGCTAGCTATTCATCATGTAGAAAGACCATTCCCTTTCCACCGTCCCTATATCTAATGTCTATTATCTTTCCCTAGGTGGTTTGTGATCCACTCTTGCCGTTAAGCGTAGGGGTGATTGGAGCTCAAGCTTGCGTTCTAAAGCCAAATGTGTGGCCTCGGCTGTGCTATGACCGTGTCTGTTAAGGATGTCCCTGACATTTTCTATCCATCGTTTCCGTGGTCTTCCTCTGGCTTTGTACCCTGATCTCATTTAGTTATATGCTTGTATGGGCAAATTTTCGTGATGCATTCTCATAATGTGACCAAACCACCTGATCTGTTCTCTCTCTATGTAATATGTACAAGATATTATACATATTCTTTCCCTGATATATTCATTTCGCAATCTACCAAGCCTGGTGACCCCGGCAGCTTTCCTCGAGCATTTCATCTCACATATCACTATCTTTCTGTAATTTGAAGATGAGAAAGACCAGGTTTGGCACTGGTAACACAGTGTTTTTTAGGTAATTTGTCTCTTAACTTCCATCTCGATTTTTTGGTGAAGAAGTAGTGGTGACAGTTGGTATGTTACTGCATTTGCCTTTTGACATTTTATCTCTATTTCTCTATCAAGGCTTCCATTTTCTGAAAAAATACTACCGAGATATATGAACTCTGTTACTTGTTTTACTTCTATATTGTCTATCTGTATGTTTAGTGGACTTGGTGTTCTGTATATTTTCATAGTTTCCGTCTTTTGTTTCTCGATCTTCATGTATTTTCGAGTTGTTCCTATGTCCCAGATCTAATGTAAAACGTATGTGCGGTGTTGGGTAACGGTGACGGTCGAATTAGAGTGAGGTTTGATACACCTTCCAAGATCAGGTCGCATTGCCAAACACGTCGGTGGTCTAGGGTTAGATCTGTGCATTTCTCACGCACGCGACTCCCCGTTTAAGATGGCATTCCAATCCATTGCCAGTGTCCTCTAGTATGTATTACATTTCCAAGTTATGTGTGTACTCGTAAGGTCACCGTATGTTAGGGATATTGGCATTGGTCGCCCCTCCAATATTTCTGCTTTTTAGGCGAGCCGAGACAGAATGCAGAGATGTCTACAGTGATTTTGGACGTGATGGCGTTGAGGTTTCGGTAATAGCAGGTGTTGTGATAACAGGTAGTGTGGTAACATGTGATGTGATAGCAGGTGGTGTGATAGCAGGTGTTGTGATAGCAGGTGTTGTGAGAGCAGGTGTTGTGATAGCAGGTGTTGTGATAGCAGGTGTTGTGAGAGCAGGTGTTGTGATAGCAGGTGTTGTGAGAGCAGGTGTTGTGACAGCAGGTGTTGTGATAGCAGGTTGTGTGATAGCTGGTGGTGTGATAGCAGGTGTTGTGATAGCAGGTGTTGTGAGAGCAGGTGTTGTGATAGCAGGTGTTGTGATAGCAGGTGTTGTGATAGCAGGTGTTGTGATAGCAGGTGTTGTGATAGCAGGTGTTGTGATAGCAGGTGTTGTGAGAGCAGGTGTTGTGACAGCAGGTGTTGTGATAGCAGGTTGTGTGATAGCTGGTGTTGTCATAGCAGGTGTTGTGATAGCAGGTGTTGTGATAGCAGGTGTTGTGATAGCAGGTGTTGTGATAGCAGGTGTTGTGAGAGCAGGTGTTGTGACAGCAGGTGTTGTGATAGCAGGTTGTGTGATAGCTGGTGTTGTCATAGCAGGTGTTGTGATAGCAGGTGGTGTGATAGCAGGTGTTGTGATAGCAGGTGTTGTGATAGCAGGTGTTGTGATAGCAGGTGTTGTGATAGCAGGTGTTGTGATAGCAGGTGTTGTGATAGCAGGTGTTGTGATAGCAGGTGTTGTGAGAGCAGGTGTTGTGACAGCAGGTGTTGTGATAGCAGGTTGTGTGATAGCTGGTGTTGTCATAGCAGGTGTTGTGATAGCAGGTGGTGTGATAGCAGGTGTTGTGATAGCAGGTGTTGTGATACCAGGTGTTGTGATACCAGGTGTTGTGATAGCAGGTGGTGTGATAGCAGGTGTTGTGATAGCTAATTTTCAGGAAGTTACTGCTCACAGAAAATAATAGGCATCTATCAGCAGTAACCATTAATTGCTCACATGACATCATTATAATCATCAAGTGCCGTGCCGAATGACATTGGTGATTATATCTCTCCATCAATATCGATCTCATATATATGTCATCATCGCTGTCGGTGTCGGCAATCGAAGCCAATCAGTCAAACTGTCCAATATTTTTTTTCTAGGTCTTCCCATTGATATTTTCCCTTCTATCTTTCCTGTTGTCACTATATTCTCAATTTCTCCCCTTCTTATTATGTGTCCAATAAATGTTGACTTTCTGTTTTATTTATTATCAATAATGTATCTGTTAACATCCATCCTTCTAAGACATTCTTCATTAGTAATCTTTGCTGTCAAGGAATGCGTAACATTCTTCGAATAAACCATATCACCACTGACTCTAATGATTTGTGTGATGTTTTACTTATTGTCCATGATTCACGTCCAAAGAGTAGCACTGGTTCAATGTTGCATTTGAGAACATGTTTTCTAGTATCCATTGATATGGACTTGCTGCATATAATATTTTTCATTTAAAGGAATGGTGTTTTTGCTTGTCCTATTCTGCTTATAATTTCGGTCTTGCATTTACCATCTGAAGTTATTAATGTTCCTAAATATTTGACACTATTCACCTGTTTTAAGCTTGTCTCATTTAATACTATTTTACTATTTGGTGGGGTACTATTTCCTGACATTATCATTGTCTCTGTCTTTTTTATGTTTGAACTAAGACCTTTTTGTTCACTTTCTATCACCGTCCTGTTTAATAGATCAAGGAGATGTTCTTTAGGCTTTTCTTCACAACCATTACTTCTCACAGGACAATATGTATTTATCAGCAGTAACCATTGCTTCTCACAGGACAATATGTATTTATCAGCAGTAACCATTGCTTCTCACAGGACATAATATGCATTTATCAGCAGTAACTATTACTTCTCACATGACATAATATGCATTTATCAGCAGTAACCATTGCTTCTCACAGGACATAATATGCATTTATCAGCAGTAACCATTGCTTCACACAGGACATAATATGCATTTATCAGCAGTAACATTGCTTCTCACAGGACATAATATGCATTTAGCAGCAGTAACCATTACTTCTCACAGGACACACTATGCATTTATCAGCAGTAACCATTGTTTCTCACAGGACATAATATGCATTTATCAGCAGTAACCATTACTTCTCACAGGACACACTATGCATTTATCAGCATTACCAATTCAAAGTGTGTGTAATATCATCATGAGGAACGTAAATATTGATTGATATGTCATAAGGATTAGTTTGAAGAGACGGAGATTTAATCAATACATCGGATTGCCGATTGCGGAATAAATAAATATATTTCTATACTTGTGTTGTGTTGCTGATCTCTGACATAAATAACATATACTTCAATGAGATTTGTGAGGTCTGAGTTAAACCTACATATACTTCAATGAGATTTGTGAGGTCTGAGTTAAACCTACATATACTTCAATGAGATTTGTGAGGTCTGAGTTAAACCTACATATACTTCAATGAGATTTGTGAGGTCTGAGTTAAACCTACATATACTACAATGGGATTTGTGAAACCTTAGTTAACTCTACATACACTTCAATGGGATTTCTGAGGTCTGAGTTAACCCAACATTACACCATGTAGTTTCTGTTACAATAAACCGATTGTACTCATATTTTGGTCATGTTTATGTTCAAAATTTCGGAAGTTGTTTCCGTGTAAAGCCATAAGTATATTAATGGGTTTCAGAAGCTTTCATTTGTTTTATCCATGTATTAACATTTTAAAGAAACATTTTGCCATATATATTTAGAGACATATTCTTTCTAGAAGGGCTGTCTTCGTTGTGGATACTCTGAACGTCTCTATCTCTGGTGAAAAGGCTTTTGTTGGCCAGAAACATGTTCATACATTCTTCCATGTTGGTGCATCGTCTTCTTTTTTCTTCCTCTTCTTCTCTTACCTGACACTCTACCTGTTAGAATCAGAATTTCGATTCTCATGTCTATGTTGTGTCCTAATTACTGTAGCTTCTTTTTGATGATTGTATTTAGAATTCACTGTTCATTTAGTTACAGTAATTTCAAAATGCCCATGTACATTTTCTCTGTCCATAATACCTGTAGGAGCTTTTTGTATCTCTTATTCCAAATGAAATATTTCCCTCTGGACGTTGTCTTGTTCTAAGTTCAAGTCTCACATCCGTATGTTGCTACCGGTAAAACAAACCATCTTAAAAGAGTTAAGCTGATGTTATTTTGCCATAATATAGTGTAAATAACATATTTTGTTGCTCTTTTTATTTACATTTTTGGAAAGTACATCTGTCTTATTTTGTTTCACTTGAGTTAGTTTTCTCAAAAGAAATATGTCTTATTTTGTTTCACTTGAGTTAGTTTTCTCAAAAGAAATATTCAGTATTGATAGCACTGTTGTCTACTTATGCATTCGATTTTTGATCTAATAAAGTCCTTAACCCAAATAACAAATCAAACAATATAGATGAAAAATCCTGATGTCGTGTTAACAGGATTACCAGAAGAACGACCTCCACTATTTTCTTTATTGATGTAAATCTGTTATGGCAAAATTTGACTAACGCCCAAGGTTGAAAGGGGTCGGGGTGATGTCGTGATGATTATGTTACCAGAACCGCTACGTTTTTAATCACTATTTTTTTAATTGTAAAACTCTGATAAAACTCTGATAAAACTCTGATAAAACTCTGATAAAACTCTGATAAAACTCTGATAAAACTCTGATAAAACTCTGATAAAACTCTGATAAAACTCTGATAAAACTCTGATAAAACTCTGATAAAACTCTGATAAAACTCTGATAAAACTCTGATAAAACTCTGATAAAACTCTGATATTGGATGTATGCTCAATGTTTAAAGTAGCATATCTCGCAGTAAAAAACAATTTTACTTACCAAAAAGCAGACATTATATAAATATGACTGCCATATCCTTCGAAACATTCATATACAACTTTAACTGATTTGTATTGCTATATTCAGCATACAGGAACCTAATAAACTTGAAATATTCAGCAAACATATTTAGGTTATGGAAAACTTAAATGCTGTAATGCACCAGTCCCCTATATCACAAAAGAGATAAAGTGTTGTTATTATCACACATAGTTGTGGCTATTTCTATATGAGACAAGTGTAAGTTCGTACATTGCCCAAAAAAACAACATGAATTGCTGCTTGTACATCAGCTAGTTGGGGAGTACTTGTACGTTTTTATTGTTCACGTTTCTCTGGTATATCTTTCAATATAAAATTCACTAATAAATGTATCCTGACCCACGTTTCGTAATTACTTATTTCTAAGTAAGCCAATGTTGAAAACAATTGTTTGTAAATTTTATTTTATTTGATTGAATTAGACGTAAAAGTATGTCCCATAGTTGCAACCTGCCGTCGGGGATGAAAATAACTCTTCATGTACTAAGCCGCAGCAACTATTAGGTGGGGTCGGTTCCCTTCCTTGTTGTCTTTACCTTCCCTAACTCATGCTTCAGGGGCTCATTTACAGCTGAGTCGACTGAAGGAGTGGTCGTGTCAAGCGAGAAATCACATCCCATATTTGTTGTTGTTTTCCGGACGTGGTTTCGACCCTGGCATGAAGTAAACCCGGTGATAGCAAGCAAGCTCACTATTAACCAGGCTACTGCGCAACTCTAAAGAATTACAAAAATTATAAATAGAAAAAAACAAGACAAAGATTGGCCAACATTTTGAAATTGTCTAAAAGGGTAGATGACTGACATCATTGTACTCGAGTTTTCCAATATTTATCCTGCCCCTCTCAACAAAGAAAGACTTTGCCTCTCGAGAGTAATACTCACATCTAACACTGGGCATTATCTATGTGTTTGTTTTAATGCATTATCTTCAAGCTGTGATTGAGGCAACTTTCGTTAAGTAAGTTCAGTTGATCCTGCAGCTCTTCACCGACTTAGTTCAGTAAATTAATTTTATTGGTCAGCGTATGTTGGTGTTATGATATATTTGGTATTAATATTCACATAAATAATAACAGTGATAATAATAATGATAAGAATAGTGATAAAAATAGTGATAAAAATAGTGATAAGACACAATCCTGTCTAACTCTCAGTCTTACTGAAAACCACTTTGTATGTCCCGCAGTTGTTATAACTACACATTCACTATCTTTGTATATGGTTCTAACAGAGTCTAGTAAAAAGAGACAACTGTCAAATACTGAATGTCTCCTTTTAGGCTATTGCAGAGAGGTGATATTTGTAGATGTGTGATAAGGGCCGCATGCTATTTCTATCGCCACGTCATGTACAGGGTGAGATTTTCAATATATCCTTCAACAGAAAAAAAACCAGTCCTTATTGTTGAGCCATGGGCCGAACGGATGCGATACCAATGCCCTAATCCCTCGGCCATTCATTCTAGTGATGGTCCCTTTAAGAGCTGACTGCTCACAGCGAAATGGATTGAATCATCATCACATTACTTTCGTTACTGCATGATTTCCTGTGAAGGAGTGCACGGAGGCTTTCTATGGGCTGTGGAAATAAAGGCCACTTTGCCATAGCAGATGCTGCGACATGTACAGTAAAAATGTTGATTGTACCTCCGAAAGATAAAATTATGTCACAACCGTGGATTGAACCCTGGACCTCAGGGATCTGAGAACGGCAGTCTAACCACACGGCCATACGCTCCACCATCATATTACTAGGCATATGAAATAAAATTATAGAGCCGCAAACCCCTCCCTTACTTCATAATTTTCAAGGATGTTCCAAAGCAGTCCGTATATTTAATTTGTCCAAATCACTCTCTCGATCTATAAAAGAAATAATAACTTGATGTGTGTATTCTATTGTCTTTTCACTAATTTGTCGTTGAGAAGACAATCTGCACACCCATTTCTCTCCCGAACTGTTTCAGATCAACAATAGGTGTTGACAATTTTTCTACAATCTTAGTGAACATTTGACTGACATGACTAAGAAGGTAGATATCTCTGTGTATGCCAAAATCCTGTCTGCTTCCTGTTTTCTTCCATATTGGTGCTATAGTAATATGTCTTCGTCTGTCTATTGTGACATTAACTGCATTTGTTCTTTTTTTAAACTAAAGCCCACAGTTTAACCATTATGGGGATGTGGCTGGTCAAGTACGGAAAACTTGTTTACTTGTGTTGCAAAGCGATTCGGTGCTGCTAGAACAGACTTTGTTCAATTCCCGTCAGCTGTAAGAATTATTTTCATGTATCCCCATGCTTCCTACTTGAATTTACTAGTTTAAATTTACTAGTAATGACACACGAGAAATCCTCAGATGTTGGAGGAGTTAATATTAACTTTCTTTAAACTAATTTAATCACGCCATAAGTATCTGAAATGTATCATTTTATGTATGTTATATGCTTTGACACTGTTGTGAATGTCATGGTTGGTTGGTTGGTTGCTGATCCAGCGGTCCATGGGCTTATGCCCTTTGACCAAATGCCATTGTGTGATATATGTATGCGTTTGTGAGCTGTTGTTTTGCTACATATAATGTGTTCCATTTATCTGGCCCTGTTTTGAATGTCATCATTTACTCGAATTGTGCCGTGCCTTATTTATCTTCTAGAATGCTCAATTTGTGGTGAGCCAAACATTGAAAGTGAAAACGTTGGAGCATCTAGTTCATACGTCAGTTAAAAGTAATGACTCCACGCCTTAAATGTTTAGTAATTTGTCAGAGAATAGAAAGCGCATATTTAGATAAGCCAACGTCTTTTGTACTAAAGTGATTGCATTCCTTTATGAGAATACTAGCGACCAATCTATCCCATTATTACAATGTCAATGCTTAGGCATGACAAAGTGTCTATGTTGGAAGCTATTGACGTCAAACTAGCGATTTCAATGAACCGAGATAAATTGATGTTGACTTTGACTCGACGGATACACCTTATTTTTGTTGTCATGTGTTGCTTTGCATCATAATGCAGATTTTTGTAAACACTCGCAGCGAAATGTTTAAATAGTATTTAGTGTATGCATACGTAGAAGACCATGTTTACATTGTGCATTTCAGATTGAATCTTTTATTGACCATGTTGTAGAATGTCAATGATGCACCCCATAAATACACACACATATATATATATAAATATATATTCCTGGTAGAGTGTATTTGTAGACTATTTATTATTTAATGTTCCTTGTGCTATGTGTTTGTTTTTATTGTTGTATTCTTTAGGATGATGAACGTCCGGTATTACGTTTGCTAAATGGCACTTGCGGCTATAACATTTCAAACAAAATCACTTTAGAAAATCAAAATCACGTTAGTCAATGTTTGGCACGCCCCATTACTTAGCGTTATGTACTTTTCTAGCTGTGCTATTGTTATTACTCAGATAATTTATTATTCCCAGAGCGTGGCCTTCATGAAAGGTATGAGTCTTCCCGATTCTGGGCACTTTGACCTGCTGCTTTCAATGGCATGTGTAAACACTCTGAAATATCTCCTATCCATGGTCGATGTTATAAAAACTTTCTTGTCAATACTGATGATGTTTGTCCGTCGTGATCGACGATGACCAAAAACTCAACCATAATAACAATAAATAATAAAATAGTAAAGTTAATAGTGAGTTTTAAATGACTAGCAAGTCGAATGCGCGCACAAAATGTTCTTTTACAGAATTGACAACAATAGAAGGTATCTGTGTGAGGTTGAGATGTTTTTTCTTTTCTACGTGTCCGCTTCTGTCTTGCAGTTTCTTGTCTTGCAGTTTCTTCCGCCGCTAGCGCTCCCGTTCTAATGCTGTAACGCCATGTTGTTCTATCCTGAGCGAGGCTCTCCCAAGCGCCTACGTCAATGTTAAGATGTTTCAAGGATGACTTGAGCGTGTCTTTGAAACGCATTTTCTGTCCACCAGCTTTTCGAAATCCTGCCTTGAGTTCTCCATAATATATTTGTTTTGGCAAACGCGAGTTCTCCATACGCAAAAGATGGCCTGCCTAGCGTGCCTGCGCCTTCATAAGTATTGTGTTGATGCTTATTGAGGTTGATTTTTCCAAGACCTCGTAGTCTGGTACATTGTCCCACCAATGGATGTTTAGTAATTTACGTAGGCAAGTTAGATGAAAATTATTTAACTTTCTTGCATGTCTAGCATACACTGTCCACGTTTCGCAGGCGTATAGTAAGGTTGGTATAACAGCAGCATGATATACTTGTCAATACTATATCAATCAATAAACCCGTAACCCTTCAGGGTCGTAGGGGTACCACATTGGATGCTTCAGTCCACAGAGTCCTCCAGCGAATTCTATCCTCAGCGATGAGGATGTGTGGAAATATCTTGTCCTGTCCATTCCTTGATGTTGTCTGTCCATGCCTTTATTTTTCCTCCTCTGCTTCTTCCACCCTCGACAGTTCTCTGCAGTATTGTATTTGACAAAGAATCATGCCTGCATACATGTCCAAACCATGCTAGTTTTTGTCGATTCACTATTGAAAGCAAATGCTCCTGACCACCTGCACACATCTCCACTTTATTTCTTACGTACACATTGTTCTTATGTTCCCTATAGGAAATGCTATATATATATGTGTGTGTGTGTGTGTATGTTTGTGTACGTGTATGTGTATGTTCGCGTGCGTACGCGTGTGTTTGTCTGTGTGTACGTATAAAGGTAAAGGTAGGTCCTAAAACAGCAAACTCCCTGTAGGGATGAAGATAACTCTTCATGTTGTACTATATACATGTATATAGCAGTGTCAATCAGAAAGTTGTGCAAGAAATCCATTGATTTCAGGTAATAATGAAGCTAGATGCATCAAATCAATTGTTGTCAGGTAGTAATGAAGTTAGATGTATGACATTTTGCTGACTTTAACTATCGCATGTGTGACTGTATCCAACACATTGCAATACAATCAGCCAAATATTACAGTTGCGCTAAATCGTTGAAATGGAGCTTGTTATCTTTTTGAGTTACAGGCAGCAACTTGTGATTGAATTTATGATTGTAGAGAAGAAAACGGTTGTGAACATTTACAGACGTTTACGTGATGTATATGGAGGTTATTCTGTCGACAAGAAGACAATCAGTTGTTGATTTCATAGATTCAAAGAATCTGGTAGCGAATATACGATCTGTCTGAAAGATTGCATCTTCTGCAATTACTACGAAGAATGAAACTGAAAGCAACTCCTTCAGTCCTAAAGGTAATGATCACTGGCTTTTGGGACATTGCAGGTGTGATTATGACTAGAGAAATGGCAATCAATTCTCAAGCTTAAACTTTAAATAAAAACGCAATTGACTGTACTGCAGAGTTCGGCCAAGCAAGAATCCAGCAGTTCTACGTCTCCTTCACGGCAATGAGTGCCATCGCATGTCTAGCAAAACAGGAAGCAATTACCACATTTGTTTGGACAGCTCCACACCATCCACACTCTAGTCAAGATTTAGCGCCCTCATATATTGACTTGCGTGGTCCACTTAAAGATGCACTCTGTGATACACGATTTAACACCCTCATATTTTGACTTGCGTGGTCCACTTAGAGATGCACTCTGTGATACAAGATTTAACACCCTCATATTTTGACTTGCGTGGTCCACTTAAAGATGCACTCTGTGACACAAGATTTGCAGATGATGAAGACATGTTACATGCAGTGAAGAAATAGCTACACGATAAAGATGAAATCTGACACGGACAAGGAATAACTGCACTGGTTATGCAGTGGCATAAATCCTTGCTAGCTTATGGATTTTATATTGAATAACACAGCGGCGTGCCATTTTCCCCCTGCGTCTTATTTGGCAGTGAGAATCGGTCTTGGATCGGTAGATTTAGCCATGATACATCCTACTTTGCTGGTACCAAATCAACTCCTACTGATGCAAGCTTTCTTCAGACTGTCTCTCAAGAACGAATAAGTCTATTTATATAGACATATGTCACCTACATGATGGCACATAAATCATATGTCACATGAATTATATGTCACATAAATTATATGTCACATAAATTGCATAGACATAAATCATGAAACTTACCATTTTAGCAAATAACGTCTCAGTAAACAAACAAATACTTGAACAAGTCTTTAATTTCTTGCGCAGTCGTATGTTTGTTGACCAGCAGGACTCTGAGAATGAACGTTAAAGAAGTAGAAGAACTGTGAATACCTATGACACGGAATCGATTGTGTCCAGTTCGCAGTCGCAGACTGACAGGGTGTTCCGTTCGTAGTCGCAGACTGACAGGGTGTTCCGTTCGTAGTCGTAGACTGACAGGGTGTTCCGTTCGTAGTCGCAGACTGACAGGGTGTTCCGTTCGTAGTCGAAGACTGACAGGGTGTTCCGTTCGTAGTCGAAGACTGACAGGGTGTTCCGTTCGTAGTCTCAGACTGACAGGGTGTTCCGTTCGTAGTCGCAGACTCACAGGGTGTTCCTTTCACAGTCGCAGACTGACAGGGTGTTCCGTTCGTAGTCGCAGACTGACAGGGTGTTCCGTTCGCAGTCGCAGACTGACAGGGTGTTCCGTTCGTAGTCGCAGTCTGACAGGGTGTTCCGTTCGCAGTCCCAGACTGACAGGGTGTTCCGTTCGTAGTCGCAGACTGACAGGGTGTTCCGTTCGTAGTCGCAGACTGACAGGGTGTTCCGTTCGTAGTCGCAGACTGACAGGGTGTTCAGTTCACAGTCGCAGACTGACAGGGTGTTCCGTTCGCAGTCCCAGACTGACAGGGTGCTCCGTTCGTAGTCGCAGACCGACAGGGTGTTCCGTTCACAGTCGCAGACTGACAGGGTGTTCCGTTCGTAGTCGCAGACTGACAGGGTGTTCCGTTCACAGTCGCAGACTGATAGGGTGCTCCGTTCGTAGTTTGGTAGTCATCTTGTACTGTCCATCTAATTTCTTTGAAAATCTTTCTTTTGACATTAAATCATGGGTACATCTTATAATCTTAGTACATTTTACAATCATGGTACATCTTATAATCTTGCTACATCTAACAATATTGCTACATTTTACAATCTTGCTATATCTTACAATCTTAGTACATCTTACAATCATGGTACATCTTACAATCTTTCAACATATTACAATCTTGCTACATCTTACAATCTTGCTACATCTTACAATCTTGTGTTTTTTTTCTATTCCACATGGTGATGCATGTATCCACTGTATGCTTATTTCGTGAGTACTGTTTCGTTCGGTTAGCATATTTGCAGGTCTGGCAGTTGTATGGACTGGATCTTTTAGCGTGATGATTTCACATATGTCTGGAATACAGCAATGAAGTCAGTCCTCTATGTTGTCTCTACGCCTACCAACTTTTTAGCTTTATTCATTTAAGCAAACACGTTTTTCACTTACAGTTTTAAATCAATGAAAACAACCTCTATTCTTACCAATTCCGCTTTTCATATAGCCATCAGTGAATTATTTTCGGAACGATTACTGTCGAATAGTTGATACTTCATGTCTCGACTTCATGTCAACAGCAATTCTTCTGTAACATGTTTGATAACTTCATTGTTAAAAAAAACTCTTGTGGGTATGAATGGGGAACAACTTTATTTAATCTAAACTTCCAGAGAAGCAAATAAGATGAAAGAAGGAATATATAAAAGAAGCAATTTACAATTTAAATATGAGACGTGTTATCTGTGTTTAGCAAGTCTCCAATTTATGTTCAATGCTTTGTTTCGTGATTGGAAAACAGAAACAAAACGAGTATGTATGTGTCTGTTTCTATTTTCAGATAACATTGATACTTTGTTAAGTATAAAGGAGGAGCGTGGTAGCCGACATGATAGTAAGTTTGTTTACAGACGCATTGCAATACCTATTTGTTAGTTGGGAACAGTTTTCGAAGTACATACTACTTCCTGTTCACAGTTTTTAGGAATTTTTCACCCGTAAACGTTTTTATTGTTTTGGTTATCTCCGTCACCACGAAGGGGTGGGACATGTACTAGCGTTAGATTTATTATAAACACTATACCTAACCCTGGAACCCCTTCCAAAGTTCATAAAGTCTAGTAGTATTCTGCAGTTGTACTAACATTCTAAAATCTAGCAGTATCCTGCAATTGTACTAACATTCTACAATGTAGCAGTATCTTGCAGTTGTACTAACATTCTAAAATCTAGCAATATTCTGTAGTTGTACTAACATTCTAAAATCTAGCAATATCCTGCAGTTGTACTAACATTCTAAAATCTAGCAGTATCCTGCAGTTGTACTAACATTCTAAAATCTAGCAGTATCCTGCAGTTGTACTAACATTCTAAAATCTAGCAATATTCTGCAGTTGTACTAACATTCTAAAATCTAGCAGTATCCTGCAGTTGTACTTGCACCCATATGTTAGTATAGAAGGTATACAGCACTGAAGAACTCTCTTCCTTACCTTTAATGACAAGGTCATATTACACAATATATAATTTACATATTAATGTTTATTGCCAAGGTTTTCAACCTGTGCTAGGTTGGTGTGCAGGATTGAGAATAACTGGCGTGGAATGGAGACAATATGATTTATTGTAAGTCATGTTATAGAAGTTCGAAAAGACGCGGAAATACTACAGATTGCTTGTGATTTTCTTTTCACCGAGACCACATGCCACTGCATGAAGTAGATATCATGGCAGGAAGTGAACATGGCTTGGCAAGTTGAATGTGATCCATGGACTGTATTTTGCCCACACATACGTATAGCAGCCATATACGATACAGCGATAATCTCTAATACTATAACATATAAGAAACGCTGCATCTGAGTCAATAATATCAAATATTACCATTGTAAACTATTCTACACCTTTTGTGAGTCTTTTTGTGTGTACCGATCTTTGATTTGTGTTAATCTTCACTTCAGCTGCTTCTCCCTTTTTGTGATCGATTATGTTGGGTTTATTTTAATTCCTTTTCAACAACATCTGTTGTTTATGTAGCCGGAGAACATATTATTAGAAAAGTATTTCGGACAAAATAACTCAGACAAAATTGTCTAATAGAAAATATCTCCAGACAAAATATGTCTACATGGCCAAAAGGTGGAACAAAGTAATTGAAATAGTAAAACATGAATTGCAATATATTATGAAATTCTTGGAAAATGACCAGTAAGATTAAACAAAAAATGCAGTATTTGCAACAATATGTTACAGATGAGTCATTAGATTACCATGGGAAAAGCATCACCAATAGGAACATTCTATTCCAATAAAAATAATAGCCAAACCATCATGGTTATCTCTCTAAATTTTTACTATTTTTCCGTATAAACGATATGGTAGCCTTGACAGTGGGAGGATGCAATATAAATAACTTGAGATATGCTGACGACACAGAGTATTATACTGAGTATTATTATTACTTTGAAGGCTGTCAGATAATCTAAGTGTTATTATTACTTTGAAGGCTGTCAGATAATCTAAGTGTTATTATTACTTTGAAGGCTGTCAGATAATCTAAGTGTTATTATTACTTTGAAGTCTGTCAGATAATCAAAGGGCGCACGAATCCATTCCGCACTAGGGAGCATAACCTCTAATCTGCACACACTCTGTATAATATCTTCTGCGCGCCCCATCCACGACTTTCCTCTAAGTCGACTGCCTTTCACTTTGAGAATTTCAGGGTGTAGAGGATGTTCTTTATCAGCGGTGATTTGCAGATATTCCCGCGATCTGCAGATTTGTATTCTTTCTCTGTAGTTGGTAATCCAGTAAGTATCGCATAGCCCGTGCCGACGTATCTTTTGTACTGTATTAGTAGTGAACAAAGTACTAATGGTTACTGTTATAGTCTTTCAATATAAAAAAATAAATAAATAGCAATAAACAAAAGAGCAAAGACTTATTTCTACGTTACGGTTCAATGTGGGCCTTTTTAGAGAAACGCGTAAGCAAGAAACACGAAATTGTCAAAAAATAAATGTGATTATTTGAAGATGTCTTTCCTACCACAAACACACCTAATAATGGGGCACGTTTAGTGGGGGTTAAATTAGGTGCGTTCTGAATATTTACACAAAATGTATGATACAATAGCTTATGATATTATATCTTATTATGTGATAATCTTGCCATGTGATAATTTATGAGCTTCGAGATCACAATAATGTAACATCACGCTGGTGGGATACCTTAAATGGGTTCTCGGGTTCGATGTCGACATCTGGTCGCATTCTACTGAGACGTGGTCTAAACGCTTCTATCTTGTCTCACATACCTTAATTTATCTTTATGCACAAGCTTTTCTAATGATCTGTATATATTTATGTGTGCTTTGCTTAAATCGATACACGTGATTTATGTTCCTGCTGCTGCAGAGTTCAATAACTATATGCATATACTTACTGCTTGTAGATTAAAACGTATATTCCTGATTCTGTCATGTCAACGCCGTGGTTTCTTGCAGTATCAATGATAATTATTTACTTTTATTATTATCATTATTTATTATATTATATTATATTATATTATATTATATTATATTATATTATATTATATTATATTATATTATATTATATTATATTATATTATATTATATTATATTATATTATATTATATTATATTATATTATATTATATTATATTATATTATATTATATTATATTATATTATATTATATTATATTATATTATATTATATTATATTATATTATATTATATTATATTATATTATATTATATTATATTATATTATATTATATTATATTATATTATATTATATTATATTATATTATATTATATTATATTATATTATATTATATTATATTATATTATATTATATTATATTATATTATATTATATTATATTATATTATATTATATTATATTATATTATATTATATTATATTATATTATATTATATTATATTATATTATATTATATTATATTATATTATATTATATTATATTATATTATATTATATTATATTATATTATATTATATTATATTATATTACTATTATATTACTATTATATTACTATTATATTACTATTATATTACTATTATATTACTATTATATTACTATTATATTACTATTATATTACTATTATATTATATTACTATTACTATTATATTACTATTATATTACTATTATATTATATTATATTATATTATATTATATTATATTATATTATATTATATTATATTATATTATATTATATTATATTATATTATATTATATTATATTATATTATATTATATTATATTATATTATATTATATTATATTATATTATATTATATTATATTATATTATATTATATTATATTATATTATATTATATTATATTATATTATATTATATTATATTATATTATATTATATTATATTATATTATATTATATTATATTATATTATATTATATTATATTATATTATATTATATTATATTATATTATATTATATTATATTATATTATATTATATTACTATTATATTATATTACTATTATATTATATTATATTACTATTATATTATATTACTATTACTATTATATTATATTACTATTATATTATATTACTATTACTATTATATTACTATTATATATTTTAGATATCATTATCTAAAACTAACTTTAACTAGGGCATCCATATTCCCAGTTGCAATATGTGGATGGGAATCATGGATAATTACGAATAAGGTGAGCTACACAATTAAATTTCTGCTTTTGATACAAAATATTACAGATGAATCCTGAGAATACCATGGACAAAATATTATCACTAATCTGGACTTTCTGAGAGAAATGAAAATGATGAAAACTAACTAAAAAACAAGGTTTTGTTTCTAGACAGATACAATATTTTGATCATATAAAATTACATGTTATACTAGAGAGGTCCATCAAAGGAGGGGATTCTGCCAGGGTAAGAAATCACAGGTAGTTTATAAAGAAGATGGACGCAATATATCATAGACACCCTTCTATCGCAATCACAGAATCAGGACGATTTTCATACTTATTGTATGGTGTCATTTTTCTGTTACAGAAGAATATTTGGAGTTATTTTATTCATGTTGTCATCTTTCTGTACAAGAAGAAGAATTTATTACTCTTCAGTGTTAATTCTTAAACTCCCGCTGGTTCTCCCTTTTAGCGAGAACATTCAAGTAGGAAGCATGAGGATAAGATAAACATATGATGACGGGAATTGAACCATGTCTGTTCTAGCTAATTCCCGTCATCTGTAAGAAATATTTTATCAAGACCATGGTTCTACTAGATTTTCAGCAGGATGTTGTCCAGAGAATGGAGATGCGTGTTTCACAGTGTTATTTGCGCCAATGACCCAATACATCCATCTTCGGTAGGATAAGAAGATTTGGTTACATATATATTGAACAAAAATGTAATGATTACAGTTTTAAGCTCCCCGATAAGAGGGTATTTGGGTGTTAAAATACCCTTCCATCTCAGGAATTCAGAACATGACGTACAGTTAGGAAGCAAACAATAAAAAAAAAAAAAAAAATCCCTCCCTCTCTCTATTTGTTGTTTACCTTACACAGTTCATAGAAAAATAATTCCACACTAACGAGGGAACCCCCAACCCCCCTCCACACAACCACATACACACACACACACACACACTTCCAGATGATGTATCTACAGTCATGTATATTTCTAAACATTACACATAAATTTCAAGATATGTGTCTTGCAAAAGCTCATGGCCGTGTGGTTAGAACACCGTTCTCAGACCCCTGAGATCCCGGGTTTAATCCACGGTTGGAACACGATATTTTCTTTGGAAGGTACTATCAAAATCCTTCCTGTATATGTCGTGGCGTCTGCTATGTCAAAGCGACCTTTATTTCCAGAGCCCAAAGAAAGCGCACCTTCAACCCTTCATAGGAAAACATGATGTAACGAAAGTGTTAAAATGTTCCTTACAAATGTCTATCTGTAAAGTTATCCCCATCATTTTCTTGAGATTATTCTGTATTTTCTTTACTTTACTTTCTTTATTTTCTTATCCATAAGATTGTAGAGACTTATCAGTGTATATATTCGTATTTTATTTCTGAGTTTATGCGAATGTTTCAATTACCAGCTGCCATGGAAACCATTGATAAACATAAACATGGATGGGTTTTGGGTGACGTTCGTAAGATGTCAAAATGCGTTACTGAGTAAATACTATTTTAGGAATTTTCCGAACGACAACGGTACCGCGATCTAGCACTTCTGAGGTACACAGATATATGTACATCTACAATGAAAGATATCATTACCGCCCCCAAAAATTGATTACCGCTTGCCGATGATCGCACTTTCAAGAAACAATCTTATGCGTAGAAACGGAGTCATTTAGGAGTAATATGCTAAAAAAAGGTGTAGGACAAAAGAGAAAGACCAAACACATATTCTCTGTGATGCTAACGTAATCGCATAAATGGAATCCCCTGGAGAGTTATTCCTTAATTAAATATCTTGTCGCTTAAGGAGTCTTTACAAGAGGACCACTAATCGTGCAATAAATTTGTACATGTAAAATCTATTGAATGTATCTAAGAGACTGTCCTGAATGTATGCATTAGTGTCAACATTTTAACTCTACGAGATTGTTCAGTTTTAATTCATGTATGTAGATATGTCAATTTGTTCACATTGTCTCTTTGACTTGTCGAAATCATATATTTGAACTTTCACTTAGAGCAATGTTAAAACTTCTATCACCGAGGTATATTCTTTATGATGTTCTAACATGTATATATATATACATCTTCTTCTTATCAAACCCCAGTAATTGCGAGCTATTACCTCTTATTCTTATGTGCAGTGGGAAGGTTTCTCTGAGCTTTCTTTCATACCCAGGAGGCTTCAGTTTTCAGCTTAGTGCAATGCCTATTGAAGACGCCTTCTACTCAGAGGGGGTGAATGTCTCGAGACGAGCAGATAGTTTTCCTGGGTCACCCATCGCTTGTCTTTCCTCCGATGAGGCGATTCGCTGCCGTCGAGCTGTTCCTCGTGTAGGAAGATCATACCATTACCACCCTCTGTGTCCCTATGTCTCAGAACTAATTTCTTCCGTATGAGCCGTGTTGGAATGACGACGGCGGTCGAATTAGACTTAGGGTTGATATACATTCCTAGACGAGGTGCTGCTTTATCAAATACGTCTAGGGTCTGGGATTTGACATGTGCATTTCTCAAGCTCTCACCTCGTTCGTTTGAGATGTACTTCCATTCCGTCTCCAGACACGGTCTGTGTATTTTTACTCCTCGCCATTGCGTATATTATCCAAAGAGCTTTGTATAATACGAATCTCTGAAAAGCAGCTTCGCAGTGAGCCCTTAGGTAATGAACCCAATTCTCTTTATATGAGCCGAGTTGGACAACGTCCGACAGTCGATTTGGGCTTGGTTTGCAGTGTCGTTAGAGACTTGAGCTCCACTTTGCCTGCAGTGTCCAGAGTTCGAGTCTCAACACTTCCGCCGTCAGACAATTGAAGATTGCACTCCCCAACAATTGTTCCATGTTTGTTCTGTGTAATGGGGAGCTGTGTTCAAATCGTTCTTCCATACCCAGTATGACATGTTCAAGTTGGTGTATCCAATACTTGTGTCATGACTCCTACTTTGAATGAAGTCAATTGGGTTGTGACATGTGGGCTTCTGTGTGTTCTCGAGGATGACCATCACTTCCACCAGTCGGTCATGTGCTGGACTATTGTAACTTCCTTCCAACTGAAATGAATCACACACTCACACAAGGCTGCATTCTAGCGTGTGTTTCCTTTACGAGATCCGGTGTGTAGTCTTAAGGTCACCGTATGTTAGGGGAATTGACATCTGTCGTCCCTCCAATTTTTCTGCATTTTAAGCCGGCCAAGACGGAATGCACAGATCCCTTGCATAACTGTGTACCGACAGTGATGATGACAGAGCTTTCGGATATATTTTCTGTCTCTCTGCAGGCAATTCTCACTCAATCTACAACATCCACAAACACGAGCCTAAATGTTTTAGCCGGGAATACAGCAAAAGCAGCCGTATTTCTGTTTCAAAGGTGCACCACGAGGAGGTGCTTTTGGATCTTTATTATCTCAAAACTCTGGGTCTGCATAACAGCAATGCGAGCCCCTTTGCACCCCATATATATAGCATATAAAATATATATGCAATATATATATATATATAAATCCTTTGTATTGTGCACAAATACGACAGTCCTTACATAATATAACAACAGATGTGTCCTCTAATGCGATATATTTCAGTTTCATCCAGGTACACACGGTAACGTTATCAATATATCGTAGTGTTCGCCGTTGTATAAACACTGGTAATCTGTGCGCCGAGTTAACATAAACAAGTTATCATAGAAACTACGAATGGGATGTAGTAGTGTATAATGTATTTATGTGTGTAGATTTCCTGCGACGTTTCTTCCAAATTTTAGCTCATAGTCGCGCAACATTTGATTGTTTATAGAAAGTTACATATCAATAAAGTATTATTTTCTAGTTATTGTGTGTAGTGTATACATATGTTATTTACGTATGCCACGTACTTTTGCCACATATTTTTCAAATCTTAGTTCTAATGATATCATTGTCATCTTTATCCACTTGTCTTTCTTGCCCTTGATTGAGCTCTGAGTTACACAAAGATATAGTTAAATCTTCAATGTTCACGTTGATCGGTTTCTAATTTATTTACAAACTGACATTGTTACTTTCATGATCTATGTATCTAGGCAGTAGCAATAGAACTAAATATCTTACTAAAATTAGATTAGATAATTAAGAACGCAATCTTCAATAAATTTCTCGAGATAGAAACGACTCATTTCCGTGAGTTTTTGCATGCAGTTCTAGAATGTATATGATGTCGAGAAATTTGTTTTTGTCATTGTAAAACTTATATCGTAAAG
Organism: Meghimatium bilineatum; assembly: GCA_034231615.1. NCBI lineage: Eukaryota > Metazoa > Mollusca > Gastropoda > Stylommatophora > Philomycidae > Meghimatium > Meghimatium bilineatum. The sequence continues at coordinate 4,281,308 of CM067309.1, read as the reverse complement.
AATATTGCTTCTATTGTGTATTTTTGCCATTTTAATCATCTCGGTAGACAGAACATTTAGAGAATCTATTTGGTTACTTAACATTGAAATTTGTTATCTTTGATATAAATATCTTTCTTTCTGATGTAAAGATAGAGACTTGTTCCAAGCTAGTGTTAAGGATGCATTTTACATGGCAGTTTATCCGAAATAATTGATTGTTTATTGGTTATTGATCCAAGGGCCGCTACATCTATTCTATATTAATGTATGGCTCAGAAACATGGACAATACATAATCAATTAGAAGACAAAATTGGTGCATTTGAGATGTGGGTATATAGAAGAATAGGGAGAACATTATGGAAAGAGAAGAAAACAAATGAAGAGATAATAAAAGCACTTAATATAAAGAAAGAATTACTAAGAGAAATAAAGATCAGGCAAATGAAATACTTTGGACACATTAAAAGACATAGCACCTTATTGACGACCTTACTTGAGGGTAAAGTCAAAGGGAACGGAGCAGGAGGTAGGAAGAGATACAGGTGGAAGAGTAACATTACACGATGGACAGTTTAGTCTAGCAGAGTGCACCACCAAGACAAGAAACAGGAGATGTTGGAGATACCTTGCAGCCAACCTTCGTTGCGGAGACGGCACTTAATGATGATGATCTAAGGGCCAGCGAGAATTCGCCATTTGACATAATACCATTACATGGCATTTTCATGTGTTTACTATTCGTGTTGTCGTTCATATATAAGGTTCCATTTATTTAACCATTGAGTAGGAAATTCTCCTAACATTGTCCAACTGACTCAATGCACCGAATCCCTTTGCAACACAAGTAAACAGGTCTTCCGTACTTGACCAACCACATAACAAAAATAACGATGTGATCTCTTCAAGACATTCAACCTGTGCACCCAAGTCACTGAGAACGGAACAATCGAAACATGGACTATTACATCAACGAACATTATGTGTGAAACGTAACACCTGATTGCTACAAATAATCTTTAGTTATTATTCACAACATCATTGATACCACATCAATATATGCCACATTTCGAAAGTTCAAAAAGCTAATGATAATTGATTATACCGTCACATAAATGCATGATATACACCAGCCATCCATTCCGTGCCATCCATTCCTTGCCATCCATTCCTTGCCAACCATTCCTTGCCATCCATTCCTTGCCATCCATTCCTTGCCATCTATTCCTTGTCATCCATTCCTTGCCATCTATTCCTTGCCATCCATTCCTTGCCATCCATTCCTTGCCATCCATTCCTTGCCATCCATTCCTTGCCATCCATTCCTTGCCATCCATTCCTTGCCATCCATTCCTTGCCATCCATTCCTTGCCATCTATTCCTTGCCATATGGTATAGAATGATTTTATCACATTTATATATTTGTTTTGGAATCCATATATTTTTTTGATTGCCCAAAGCGATGGTTCATGGATGCTGTCGAAGGCTTTTTGAAAATCAACGACGTTTATTATGAGATTATATCTAAATTCTAAACATTCTTCAATTATTGTTCTAAGAGTGAATATATGATCGAGGCAGGAGTTACCTGGTCTAAAGCCTGCCTGCTCTTCTCTAATCTTTTGTCTAAGAATGTCTTTACTCTTGCACCACATTACAACGATAATATATATATATATATATATATATATATATATATATATATATATATATATATATATATATATATATATCTGTGTGTGTATGTGTGCGTGTATATATATATATATATATATATATATATATATTTATATATATATATATATATATATATATATATATATTGTAAGTACTAATACATATATTATGATTATATATATATATATATAATAAATACATAGTAGACAAAATGTTTTCTCTGTATATATACAGCAATGGCGAGCGTATTGGTTAAGCTATTGATTCCAAGGTTCCCACATGTGTGGATTTTAAGATACTGTCTGATAGCACTGTTTTCCATGTGTGGCATAGCTGTGTGGATTCATATGAAAGGTAAATATGTTTGATTTTTTTTAAAAGTGAAATACAATAAAGAAAAGATTTTCTTTGACATACAAAGTGCGGTGAGATACATTCTTGTTACCTAATAACAACAGACATTCTTGTCACCTGATAACATCAGACGTTGTTGGTTTAACAGAACTGTTACAGTAACAGGTAGTGGAGGTCGTGTTTTCACAAGCTAATTTCACATTTCTATTTTCGTTTAAATGTTGCCAGCAATGACAATTTTTCTAGACATTTGTTTAGAAAAACCACTTACAATTTTTACTACAATTTACGCTCATTTTCTTAAATTACTCGGATTTTTTTTTTCTTATAAAATATTACGCTTCTCTAACAACCGGGGTCTGGACGTGTAGTTCAGTGTGAGAATAAAAGGGCTACTGTTTTATATCCAGACATGTCGTCGGAGGCAACTAAGACATGTTGGGGGATATGCTGACAACCTGTGAAAAAATCATCATTATCAGATCGTGTCTCTATTGTGTCTTACTTATGTCTTCTATACCAATAATCCCTATGAAGGAGAAAATGATGCAGGTCAGCAGACATTGCCCCTCATGTATACTTGTAGCAGACTTCCAAGTGATGGAGACATCTAGATGTGCCATCACTACGAAAAGGTCAACAGATTTGATAGAAGAATGATGTGGTTGTTGACCCAGAAGTGTATGATGGGTACTATCATCACGTGGTATTCATGGGATTCTAGAGCACTGGGTGTCCTATCATCACGTGGTATTCCTGGGATTCTAGAGCATCGGGTGTCCCGATGTGACGTGGTATTCCTGGGATTCTAGAGCACTGGGTATCCTATCATCATGAGGTATTACTGGAATTCTAGAGCACTGGGTATCGTATCATCACAAGGTATTCATGGGATAATAGAGCACTGCATGCCCTATCATCATGAGGTATTCCTGGAATTCAAGAGCACTGGATGTCTTATCATCACGAGGTATTTCTGTGATTCTTGAGCACTGGGTGTCCCGATATCACGAGATATGCTGACAATTCAGGTATTCCTGGAATTCAAGAGCACTGGATGTCTTATCATCACGAGGTATTTCTGTGATTCTTGAGCACTGGGTGTCCCGATATCACGAGATATTCCTGGGACTCTAGAGCACTGGGTGTCATATCATCACGAGGTAATCATGGGATTGTAGAACACTGGGTGTCCCAATATCAGGAGATTTTTGGAACTCTAGAGCACTGAGTGTCCTATCATCACGATGTATTCCTGAGATTCTAGAGCACTGGGTGTCAAGATATCACAAGGTATTCGTGGAAGTCTAGAGCACTGGGTGTCCCGATATCACGAGGTATTACTGGGATTCTAGAGCACTGGGTGTCCTATCATCACGAGGTACTCCTGAGATTCTAGAGCACTGGGTGTCCTATCATCACGAGGTATTCCTGAGATTCTAGAGCACTGGGTGTCCCGATATCACAAGGTATTCGTGGAAGTCTAGAGCACTGGGTGTCCCGATATCACGAGGTAATCCTGGAATTCTAAAGCACTGGGTGTCCTATCATCACGAGGTATTCCTGAGATTCTAGAGCACTGGGTGTTCCGATATGACGAGGTAATCCTGGAATTCTAAAGCACTGGTTGTCCTATCATCACGAGGTATTCTTGGAATTCTGGTGCACTGGACTGTACGAACACTTTTGTGACCATTGCTATGCACTGTAAAGATCTACTTTCTCAAAGTTAAAGGGACTTTCATCATGTCATCATAATTATTGCTTCATAATAGCATCATCATTATTACTACCTATCGTATCTAATACATTTATTACATATATAAACAATTAAATCAAATATGTACAATTCTACACATGTAACATATTTCAGCTGTGTTTACACATACAGTCTCAAAATCAGACAGATACCAGGTGAGTTCCCGTTGATCGAAAGATCAGTGATTCTCATAGTTCTCTTGTGTACTGTCTCGCAATATATAATATCGTATCATGTTACAGATATATGTTTCTGGTTTTTTTTTAACTGCATGATTAGGCACAGCATGGAAGGTTTGATCCCATACCAGTGATTAGCTATTAATTTCTATGTGAATATGACACATCTCCATAGCTTTATTTCATGAACAGAAGACTTCAACTTTCAGCATTTCATGAACAGAAGAATTCAACTTTCAGCATTTCTTGAACAGAAGACTTCAACTTTCAGCATTTCATGAACAGAAGAATTCAACTTTCAGCATTTCTTGAACATAAGACTTCAACTATCAGCATTTCATGAACAGAAGAATTCAACTTTCAGCATTTCATGAACAGAAGACTCCAACTTTCAACATTTCATGAACAGAAGACCCCCAGCTCTCATCACTCTGCAATGCTTTGAGAAAAAGTCTTATAATTAGGATATGTAGAAGGGGGCGGGGTTAAATTCTAAACTATCGTGTCATTTCTGCCTTTTCGCAACATCCAGTGGTCATGCGATCCAACTCTCACGCTAAATATCCTTCTTGTTAGAGGTGTACATCCCCATCGAGGCCAGAACCTTGAAGTGGTGATGGGGCTTAGTTCAGCCATCAGAGGCTGGAAACTAAGACTGGTCGGGCACTCCCACTCGAGCAGGACCATAGTCCGGCCCAAGTAAGCAGAGTGCTGAAGACGGAGGCAACCAGCCAAAAGGCGCACAGATAATCAGGTTGCCACGCATAAAACACAATGGAAACATGTCTGCATCTAATAAACGTTATGGTGCCTGCCCTGTGGCGGACGTTCAGGCAGGGACGGTGCCGGGCCCTATACCTCGAAAGGGCCCAACCTCAGTTACTGGAAGTCCTTCTCAATTGCCCCGAGGAGCCAGGAGGCAAGGGAATAGAGCTACTGGCCAAACAAACAAACGACCAATAAAAATAATGCACTGGAATGCTGAGGGTGTCAACAGTAAAAGAGATGGATACAGCAAAAAATTGGAACTTGAAAATGTCCTCAGTGAAGAACAAGTAAATATATGCTGTATCCAAAAAACACACCTCAGCAGCGACATAGCCTTCAAAATCAGAGGCTACCAGTGCTACCGATCTGACCGAAAAGACAGGCGAAAGGGTGGAATTCTGACACTAGTTAAAAACAATATCAGCGCATGTCAGCTGGAAGTATACATGGACGGGGCAGAATACCAGATGCTCCACCTAAAAACAGACAGTGCAGAATTCCATCTCCTGAACTACTACTGCCCAAATGATAAACCATTGGCACTAGACACAATTCCAGACAAAGAAAGGCTTATGGTGTGTGGTGACTTCAACAGCCACTCTCAGAGCTGGGGCGACGATCATATCGACAAGAGAGGTGAGGAACTTGAGAGCTGGCAGGATGAAAATAATCTCATTCTTATTAACCAGCCAGCAGACTCACCAACCTTCTACTCGAGAGCATGGCACACCACCTCTACACCAGACCTGGCATTCTACTCACCAAGCCTGGAATGGAACATCACACGTGTCGTTGGAAAGCAGCTTGGGGGTAGTGACCACAGACCAGTATTTCTGGAAATTCACAATGAATATACCAAGGACAGCAGCACGCTCACTAGGTGGAACTATAAGAGGGCAGACTGGAAAATGTACCAGCATTTAACCAGTGTTCTAGCTAAGGACATGAACTTGGACAAAGACATCAATAGAGCAGTGAGTGAATTTAATAGATGTATACTACATGCTGCTAGTAAAACCATACCCAGAGGGGCACGCAAAAACTACAAACCCTACTGGAATGATGAACTGGAAAAGCTGCAAAATGAGATGGAAACATCTAGAAAGCAGGCCGAGAACAGACCTAGCCAAGAACATCACAACAAATATCAGCAAACAAAGGCTAAATTTCAAAGAGCCAAGTTACAAGCCAGACGGAGCAGCTGGAAAGAAAAAACAGAGTCGCTGAACCTAGAAAGAGATACTAGGAAATTATGGAAACTTGTAAAACAACTAAATGATGAAGGTACAGGGAGAAATACCAGGATCACACTTTATAAAGATAGAAACATTTTAACAGGTAAACATGCAGCTGATTACTTTGCAGATTCCTTTGCAGAAGACAATAACGTCAAAGTCAGCCCAGACAAACAACAGGAGGTTCGAGAGAACCAGAAAAACATTGGACAAGGTGAACCTATACCTGAAGTCATGGAGGCACCAATCACAATGAGAGAACTGGAGCATGCAATATCCAAATTGAAAATGAAAAAGTCCCCTGGAGCTGATGGAGTGTCCAATGAAATGATTAGAAACCTGGGAAGTGCAGCAAGAGCAAAGCTACTGCAGATCTTTAACACAAGCTGGTCCACAGGTAATGTACCACAGGCGTGGAGAGAAGCAATAATGATACCACTCCTCAAATCAGGAAAAGATGGCAACACAGTCTCCAACTACAGGCCCATCAGCCTCACAAGCTGTCTATGTAAAACAATGGAACGCATTATCAATCTTAGGATGCAGTGGTACCTTGAAAGTGAAAACCTTCTGGTATCACAGCAAGCAGGTTTCAGACAGTGCTACTCTACTGAAGATCAGGCAACCTACCTCTCCCAAGAGATTTAGGATGCCTTCCAAGAAAAGAAACTGGTACTAGCAGCATGGATAGACCTCAGGAAAGCGTTTGATAAGGTCTGGAAAGAAGGGCTCCTAAAGAAATTGCGAAATTGCAGGGTTAGCTCAAGAATGTACAAATGGGTAAAAGCATACCTGCATAATAGAAGAGCCAGGGTACAATTAGATGGTCGCAAGAGCAAGAAAGTTCTACTGCGTCATGGAGTCCCCCAGGGAGGAGTCCTGTCACCCACACTTTTCTTGGTTTACATCAATGACCTAGTTGCTGAACTACCACACGGGATCAAAGTGGCAATGTATGCTGACGACCTGGTGATCTGGTGCACGGAAGAACATGCAACAGTGGCCACTAAACAAATACAAAGAGCTATCGATGCCCTAACCTTATGGGCTAATAGATGGTGCGTCAGCATTAACACAGATAAGTGCAGCACTACACTCTTTACCCTCTCACCAAAACATAAAGCTGGTCATATGAAGATAGATGGAGAGCTCTTGAAAGAAGACAAACAACCCACATACCTCGGAGTTACTTTTGATGATAAGCTGACATGGAAGCAGCACATAAACAAAGCAACAACAAAAGCCAGGAGGAAGCTAGCTATCCTAAGAAAACTAAGTGGAACCACATGGGGAGCCAGTGGAAATATACTCAGTAAAGTTTACCAGCAAGGCATAAGACCACACCTGGAATACGGTTCAGCTGCGTGGTGTCCTGCATCAAACACCACATTACAAGATCTAGATAAAGTGCAAAACCAGGCACTTAGAATAATGTTGGGAGCAATGAAATCAACACCCATAGCAGAGATGCAGAAAATGGGAAGAATGCAAACACTTGGCGAACGCAGAGACACAAAAGTACTAATTCAAGCAGAAAAGTTTCAGTGTATGCCAAGTCATCCAATGAAGGAAAGATTCCAAAATCTAGCAATGGGACGACTGAAAAGGAGCAGCTTTATCCATCAAGCTAAACGACTCCGTAGACAACTTACAGACCTACCTGAAGTTGGCAGCCCCTTAAGGTCTGTACCAGAGCAAACCCCGTGGAGTGAAAGCCATGGAATGCCAATATACATTCAGACCCATGTGAAAGGAATACTAAGCGAGGACGAACAGAACAGTGTGCAGCGAATGACAATCACCCTCAGTTTCCTGGATGAGGAATATCCACAAGATATATGGGTCAGAGTGTACACAGATGGGTCAGCACAGAATGCTGTGAGGAATGGAGGTGCAGGTGTATATATAGAATATCCACACAAGCCTAGAGATACAATCAGAACACCGACAGGAAAATTCTGCAATAATTATGATGCAGAAATCCAGGCAATTAGTGTGGCAGCTAAAAAACTGCTGAACTCCAACTCTGACCTACAGCCTGTGGTATTCCTGACAGATGCAAGGTCAGTGCTTCAAGCTCTCCAGTCTGGAAAACTAACAGACTTAAAAAAACTACTTAGCGAATTGTCTTACCAGTATAGGGTAACCATGCAGTGGATACCCTCTCACTGTGGAATACCAGGAAATGAAAAAGCAGACCAACTGGCTAAGGAAGGTGCTGCCGAAGACCAACCAGATATACCAATCACCTACCATCAGAAAAAACAGATGATAAAGTCAATAAGAAAGCCACAAACACCAACACAAGATGACTATCACAATATGAACAGATCAGAACAAGTTATACGAGCGCTCGTAATTCTACGTCTCAGAACAGGACACAACCGACTCCGCAGTCACATGTATACAAAGTTCAAAATTGGCAACACGGCCATGTGTACATGTGGACAGGCAGCACAGAGTGCCAAACATATACTTCAAGAGTGTTCTGAGCATGAAACGCTGAGGCAGACATATTGGCCAGAGGAAACAACACTGGAATCAAAACTCTATGGGACACTGTATGAACTACAAAAGACAGTGAGTTTTATTAAGGAGACAGAATTACAGATATAGACATGTTTCAAGTGAACGAAAGAAGAAGAAGAGGTGTACATAGTAACACAACGTTATGTATGATCACTGGGATATATGGTTTAGCCAGCTAGGTGTTTGCAGCCATCCAAGGGCTTCCCTATAGGTAGGGATAACAAGTTTGATTAATCCTGGGCTTCCCATGTATTTGTCATAGCTCCGACAGCGTTTATTTTAACTAAATCCTATGTAGTAATGTTCATAGCTGGGACATAACTGGCCTTGTTTTTGCAGATGACATAGCAAACTTAAACTCTACTTATCAACAAACACAAGACACGACCAACAAATTATGTTCACTGTCAGATCAAAGTGGCCTCCAGATCAACACATCCAAATAAAAAAATCATGGAAATACAGTTCAACAAATAGCATCTCAGTAAACAATCAAATACTGGAAAATGTCTCCAACTTTAATTAACTTGTGCAACCATATGTTTGTTGCGGGAGACTCAATGAAAGAAATAAATACACGCATAGCAGTTGCAGCTAGCACATTCACTAAACTAACCAATATCTGGAAATCAAAAGATCTAGGAAGAAACACCAAGCTAAAACTTTTCTACTTCTGTATTGCGTCAGTATTAATGTATGGAAGTAGACATCATATAGCTGGGACATAGCCAACTTACATGTTGGCAGATAGGACATCACATAGCTGGGACATAGCCAACTTACATGTTGGCAGCTAGGACATCACATAGCATGGACAACACATACAAGTTGGCAGCTGGGACAGCACATACACGCTGGCTGCTAGAACGATGGTCAGGTATGGAGCTCATCTACCTCCAAAAATATAATGTGAAATGATGTGTTTTATGAATGTTCCACAACATATATAAATAGAATTGCACATAAAAAGTGTTGTGATTTATTAAATTTCCACAAGATATATATATATGGAATTGCACAGAAGAAATGGTGTGGCGTTCCACAAGAGGAAAGACTCAAAATATTGACAGACTTGATGTTCTAGTGAAAGTTTAATGTTGGTCTGATGTGTCACAGTGAGAACTTCATTCATTTGGAAAGAGCAGTATAAGTTAAGCAAGAAGTAGAAACAACATAAACCTGTGTGAGTGTTTTACAATGAATATAATCTGAACATACTCGTCATGTAGATATGTAATCAGAACATACTCGTCATGTAGATATGTAATGAGAACATTCTCGCCATGTGGATATGAATATATAGGAATTCTATAATTCCTATATATTCATATCCACATGGCGAGAATGTTCTCATTACATATCTACATGACGAGTATGTTCTGATTACATATCTACATGACGAGTATGTTCAGATTATATTCATTGTAAAACACTCACACAGGTTTATGTTGTTTCTACTTCTTGCTTAACTTATACTGCTCTTTCCAAATGAATGAAGTTCTCACTGTGACACATCAGACCAACATTAAACTTTCACTAGAACATCAAGTCTGTCAATATTTTGAGTCTTTCCTCTTGTGGAACGCCACACCATTTCTTCTGTGCAATTCCATATATATATATCTTGTGGAAATTTAATAAATCACAACACTTTTTATGTGCAATTCTATTTATATATGTTGTGGAACATTCATAAAACACATCATTTCACATTATATTTTTGGAGGTAGATGAGCTCCATACCTGACCATCGTTCTAGCAGCCAGCGTGTATGTGCTGTCCCAGCTGCTTCTTCTACACTGGTTCTCAATTTTCAGCAAAATTCCCTGCAATCTTCTGTCGGGAGAACGGATTGTGTCTTGTTTTAGAGTTGGGCTTCCGTGTCTTTGCCTGTATGCCTGATACATTCGATTTCAGCATAGTTTCGGGGGTTAAGGATGATTGTCTCTGAGATTTGGGATACAAGACTAATCCGACTTCATGGAGGGGGGGGGGGAGGGAGCTGAATTGGAAGCAAAGAATCAACATCAACATCCAACATGCATACCAGAAGAAACGACAAAGAATATATAGGTTATAGTTGACTGTCCCATCGCACTGATCAAAGCGACAGATAAACCAGGCTTAGCTCGAGTATATCAGGTTGAAAGGCGTAAATATTACATCCAAGCTGAAAGCAATTACATTACTCAACATTTCTCAATCTTGCTAACAAGCGGCAGTTTGAAAGGAACGCTAAAGAGGAAAAAAATACAAGACATCAATAAGCAGGCTAACATATATACCCTGCTATCTTCTGACATGGACTACTCTTTCTAAACGTTCCTTCTCAAACTCCTCTTGTAGGCTATACTTCTTGCACGATGCAGTCCATGGAATGATGAAGCGTTGTATCCCCGTTTGATTTGCGCCAATAGTCCAGTACAACCGGCTCACTGGTTGATTACTCACTGAAATATGTCAAATATACCTGTGCAAGTTCCAGGACAGCCAGCTTCATTTATCAATAAATAATAATAATAATAATAATAATAATAATAATAATAATAATAATACCAACAACTCATCTATTCGTACGTGTGCCACACTGGAAACATCAGAGCAGAAAGCAACACAGAACTGAGTACATACAGTTGCTTTCAAATACTGTCTATTTTCTTGTCTATACATTTTGAAATAACTTAGTTAGTTCCTTTCGTGGCGCAGGCGGCACAATGGGGGGGGGGAGGTTGTGATTCTCCAAGCGTTGCGGTTCGTTGTCTCCAGTTTTAGTTCTTGTATGGTCTTGCAGCCTCCTATTCCCCCCCCCCTCTTTATGTTTGGTGTCTTTAGGACTGATTTAGATCTTCCTCATTTTCTTTTACCCTCAGGTGTCCACATAAGGGCTTGTTGGTTTATTTTATATTCATCTAGTCTTAAAACGTGACCCAAGTATTTCCATCTGCGTTTTCTTATGACGTTTGAAACATATTCTTGCTGTGCTTTGTTTCTTAAATGACTATTTGTTACGAAATAGCTCCATTTTATGTTCATCAGTTTCCGGAGACATTTGGTTGGGAGCAATTTAATTTTTGGTCCGTTGCTTGAGTTGATTTCCAGTTTTCACTTCCATACATTAATACTCACGCAATACAGAAGTAGAAACGTTTTAGCTTGGTGTTTCTTCCTAGATCTTTTGATTTCAAGATATTAGTTTAGTGAATGTGCTAGCTTCAACTGCTATGCATGTATTTATTTCTTTCATAGAGTCTCCCTCAACAAACATTTGGTTGCACAAGTTAATTAAAGTTGGAGACATTTTCCAGTATTTGATTGTTTACTGAGATGCTATTTGTTCTGTAAGTTCCATGATTTTTTTATTTGGATGTGTTGATCTGGAGGCCAATTTGATCTGACAGTGAACATAATTTGTTGTGTGTCTTGTGTTTGTTGATAAGTAGAGTTTAATATTGCGATGTCATCTGCAAAAACAAGGTCAGTTACAGTTGAAATAACCACTGAACACTTTAGTTTGTTAATTGTGAATCATTGTTGATGTTGATACTCTAGTAACGTTGTCATTTTGTAGAAAAAAAATCGAATACAAATGAATTACGGATATAATATGGTATTTTAATACAGTAATATCTATCATATAACAGGTATCGATATCTGCCTGGTGTTTCTAAATTCTGTTACATTTGGTAACATTGCTCATTGAACTAGTCACAAAGAATTGTTGTAAATTATAGGTACACAGTTTCTTCAAACAGAATAGTAGAATGCGCATGGATGAAAGTTCATGCAGATCAATAGTTATGCAAATACATCATGCTTTCATTACGTTAATTAGCACTATATGTTTGCTATTTTAATTAACTCATTGTGTACATGTTAAAGTTGTATACGTTTAGAAAAGAAGGATGGATGTAAACGTTTAAAAAACGTGTCCTCAAATGCTAAATTTAACCAGTGCTACTATATGGAAGTGAAGCATGGACAATACATATATCACAAAAATCATTGAGGTATCTGAGATGTGGTTTATTCGAAGAATGTTACGCATTCCTTGGACAGCAAAGATTACTAATAAAGAATGTCTTAGAAGAATGGATGTGAAAAAAAATGCATTATTGATATAAGAAAATTACAGTCAACATTTTTTGGCACATAATGAAAAGAGGAGGCATTGAGAATAAAGTGACTACAGAAAAGATACAAGGGAAAAGATCAAGGGGAAAGCCCAGAGAAAAGATATTGGAAAGTTTGACTAAAATAGAAAATGTAAGATCAGAACTGAATGGGTCACTCTTCTCGACAATGCGCATAGCATTACATGTATTTACTGTCCTGATCATGCTGGGGTCAGGGGAAACGAAAGAGCCGATGTGTTGGCTGGTAAAGCTTTGATGAACGACACCGAGATAAGAAGAGACAGGGTGGAATTGATTAGATCGGTCATGGATACCCTACGAGAAGACGAGGAGGAAGTCGAACGTGACAATGTACATATTCAGAGAATGGTAGAAATGGGAGTGACTAGAGATGATGGGAGAAAGTGCTCCCTCTCCGGAAAGATCAGAAGAACGCGTAATCAGCAACTGACTGGGACACTGAGCTTATACACTTTTAGATGGCTGACGGATCGGCAAGCAGAGCATATATGGGAAACACCCCATTACTGTGATGCTTTTTCCTAATCAAGAATCAAGACTAAATGGCTTCGACTGACGACACCAACAGTGATGATGACATATATGGGAGATCGATGCACATGGAAGGATGTGATCGCCAATGCCATTCGGCACGAAAGTTGATGATGATGATGATGATGATTATGATATAAAACAAGTCTATAAGATAGGATTTTAAATATGCCTACTTTTATATTAACCGTATCGTTTATCTCTTTTTATACTTTATGTCGCATGAGCTTGTAAACATAAGGTTGTAGGTAGTGTGTACTAGGAGTTGAATCATCTATAAATAAAGTAGAGATTATTAATGACCAAATTCTCAACAACAACAGAATAACAGATTAATGTGTTGTTGTTTGATTTTATTTTCTCAGTTAGGAAATATTACGAAAGAGATTCGTAGCATCCAAAACGACTTACTGAAAGATTCCAAGCTTTCTAATGACACCGTATTTCTGTTAAAATCTAGAGGCCAAAGATTGCAAAATATTTGTCGACTTACAGGAGAAAAAGGGAAATTGTATGGAGATGTGACAGACAGAACTTGGTTTGATAACAAAACAAAAAAACGTCTGTTAATAAACAGTCGGCATCGAATAATGTATTGCTTCATCCCCAAGGTAAGGTAGCTAACTGTATGTTCGTTTGTTGTACTACCCACAAATTACAAGTAGTGATGATGTTGTTTTCTAATTGCAAGTTGGGGTGGTATCTTTAGTGTTATCTTGTGCAACTCTTACTGTTTGTAAAGTCTCTTACCATCGAGCTTCGAATGTGTCGAGTAATTAACATAAATAAAGCGACGATACAACTCATGCACTTACTATTGACTAAGTCCATGCAGAAATATGTAAGACCATTGTCCTGCTAGAATAGAGATCACGCGGGATGTAGAGAACCAGCGCTAAAATGTCTTTCGAAATATTTCTACATACAGTCGACAATACTTTTATATACAGTCGACAATACTTCTATATACAGTCGACAATACTTCTATATACAGTCGACAATACTTCTATATACAGTCGACAATACTTATATATACAGTCGACAATACATCTCTATGCAGGACAATGTGCGAACAGGAGGGTTCAATTGTTTCTGTTAAGATATCAGAAGAGATGAAGATGACCACAAAGCGTCGCCTTGACATAGACTGCTGAGTGCAAACATACTGTTGCCTTGACATAGACTGCTGAGTGCAAACATACTGTTGCCTTGACATAGACTGCTGAGTGCAAACATACTGTTGCCTTGACATAGACTGCTGAATGCAAACATACTGTTGCCTTGACATAGACTGCTGAGTGCAAACATACTGTTGCCTTGACATAGACTGCTGAGTGCAAACATACTGTTGCCTTGACATACACTGCTGAGTGCAAACATACTGTTACCTTGACATAGACTGCGGAGTGCAAACATAATGTTGCCTTGACATAGACCGCTGAGTGTAAACATAATGGTGCCTTGACATAGACTGCTGAATGCAATCTTAATCTTGCGCAGCCAAGATGACGTGACAAATTGTCAGTGGAGGTGGAGCTCAAGGTGATGCTTGACTGGAATTCACTCCAATATACTGCTGTTGATCTGTCATGGTAGCGAATGCTTGTTGCCGACCGTTGGCATTCCGCAAGTTGTAATGGACCCTTCTGTGGCATGGTCCTGATGGTTGATGAAATGATGCAGGGCAGTGACTTTTGTCCTTTTCTAGCAAACTAGTAGGCGATGGGGAATATTTGATGTACCGTTATTGCAAATGGGGCCTGAAGATCTGATGGAATAATGAGAATCTTGTTGACATAGACGTGTATGCTATGCTCCTTGCCGGACGTAATGTTCTTAAAATACTGCTGCACACAAGTGTCTCCCTTCGGTCACTGAACATCCTCCTGTACTTGTCTGAAATGTCTCCGTTCGGAGACTGAATAACCTGCTGCACTGGAATGTCTCACTTCGGGAAATGAACAATGTATCCATAAACTATCTAAACAAACATGCCTTAGAGACAACAAACATTGAACAAGTTCGGGTACCATCTCATTTAATTTTGAAAACTACCTGTGTTTTGCCCGAACGGAGACATTTCAAAAAAAAAACCTGCGGCCAGATGCATAGCATACACTTTGACTATCAAAAGCTACCAGCTGCTGACTTTAAAAGACAAAGGAAGTATATCATCATCATGATCATCAATCTACGCTATTGTTTGTATTCATCATCATCATCATCATCAGGTGCCATGCCGGGTGGCGTAGGCGGTCATGGCTCTCCACAGCTCTCTGTCTACAGTATTATGTATCAAAGTCGTTGTTGTTTCCTTGCCATGCTAGGTTGTCAAACTGTTTAATATTTTCTCACGTTGTCGCCCTCTGTCTCTGGTGCCTTCAATCTTGCCTGTTGTGACTATGTTCTCTAAACCTGCCTGTCGCATGAAGTGGCCAAAACAAAAGATTGCCTTTTTCTTATATTGTTGATTAAGGTCCGTTTCGCAATTGACTCCTTCAACACCTCTACATTAGCTTTTCTGGCAGTCCATGGTATTCTCAGCATTCTTGTGTAGAACCACATCTGTGTTGCCTTCAATCTCCCACTTTCCAGTTTGTTGATTGTCCAAGACTCGCACCCATATGTTAGTATAGTGGTTATATAGCACTGCAGAACTCTCTTTCTCACCTCTAATGACAAGGCCATATTACACAGTATATTTCATTTTTCCGAATGTTGTTATTGCCTGTCCTATTCTGCATCTTATTTCTGTTGAACTTCTACCATCTGCTGTAATAATTGTACCTAGATATTGCTTGTATTACCAACCAAAAAAACAGAATACATTTTGATCGCGTATATTCAATGTATAGTTATTCTTTTTTTCTTTTTCACAGATAGGAAGTTCCTTCTGGAAGAGAATATTCAAGGTTATTGACGGTAGCTATTCCAAACAGGTGCGCCTTTATGACATGAGTGGCCAAAGCGCACATTCCAAGTAAGAACTTAATCGAGATACAATGAGTGTGAGTTTGATTGGTTGATAGAAGATTTAAAACATCTCTTAGGGATGCGTGCTCGTTCATCCTCTGACGAAAGTCATCTTGGTTATATTAGGTCGAATGAGACCTAAATCCAGGGTAGGTTGAATTACAGGTACATATGAAACGGAAAAAGAATACAGGCATGGCTCTCTTACCATAAAGGCGGAATTAAAAAAATCATAATCCACGCAGAAAAGTACAAGAGCATGCCAGCACACCCAATGTCGCCAGCAGATTAGACGACATAACCAATAGAAGGGTAAAAAGAATCAGTTTTGCTCATCGATCTAAGAAAAACTAAATAGAGAATACATAGATGAAATAATAGAGATAACAAACAAAAAAGAACAAACTTCCAAGTTCCGTGGAAGCAATATCAACATATCCCTATCAGACCTCAATAAACAACACCAACGAAAGAGCTGAACAATCTCCACAAGAAAACAATAGTATGCAACATGATTAAAAATGTGCGCTTCGGAGAAGCTTGAATATAAGTATATACTGATGGATCAGCCAACAAAACAGTTAAATAACAAGGTGCTGGAGTGTAAATTAAATATCAAGAAAAACGAAGATGAATCTACACGTTCACCGATTCGAATTGTTGGTTCTAACTACTCTGAGGAAATGCAGGCCTTGAGCATTGCTGCAGAAATAATACAAAACAGAAACCATTATGAACACGTGACATTTTTTTTTACTGATGCAATGTATGTACTACAAGCCCTTAACATCGATAAACTGTGCAATCCCGAAGCAAGCCATACGAGAACGTAGCATCCATGGAAGGGTAGTACTATATTGGATACTATCTCATGTGGCACAACAGGAAATGTAAAGGCAGATATGCTAGCAAAGGATGGAGCAACACGGGAATAAAAGGACCAAGAAATCCCCTACCAGGAAAAGAGAATCGTCATCAGAGATGTTATGTTGTTCGTCCATCACAAGTGATGATGATCATTTGTTACATCCACTTTTGAAAATTCAATTTTAGGTATGTCCTTGATTATGAGTTCGTAGATGGCTAATGAGCCCTATTCGAGCTGTAAATGTCCTTGGACAGTTCGGACATGGAATGATGACTGTAGACGGATCTTGGTCTATCCGTGACTTTCTAGCTGCTCTCCGCTGTTGAGTTGCTGCATTTATCTTTTTTTTCACAAGATGATGCGCTCTTTTTTATTTTAGAAAGCCATGTAGATCTATTTTGTGCAAGTTCTTCCCATGTATCGTGGTCTATTTCAAAGGCTTTCAGTGAGTTCTTTAACGAGTCCTTGTAGCGCTTCCTTTGGCCACCTTGAGATCGTATACCCTTCTCTAGCTCACCATAGCGAAGTATATTTGGTAGACGATGGTCTGGCATACGCACAAATGACCTGCCCAACGAATCTGTGTCTGCATCATGATCGTGTCAATGCTTGGGATACCAGCTCTATCAAGGACAGTGGTATCTGGAATCTTGTCTTGCCATCTGATGTTCATAACTTTTCTGAGACAATTTGTATGAAAATGATTGAGTTTTTTCACATGACGTCTATACACAGCCCATGTTTCACTAGCGTATAGCAGCACTGGAAGTACCACTGCTCTGTAAACTTTCAGCTTAGTCTGTAGGTTAATGCCATTTCTACGCCAAACATTTGCGTACATCAGATCTATTGGGAAAGTCTTTCACCTAAAATAAACTATCACTATCCCAACAGAGCATAGCAAGTTATCATCTTCGGCATCAGGACAGAAGACAACAAACGAAACAGTCACTTAAATAGACTAAGCTCCATCACCTCTGTGTCCACGTGAGCAGATAGCGTAGACCACGGCATATATCCTTGAATCTTGATTAGGAACAGGCGTCACAGCACTGGGGGCATTCCCATATATGCTCTGCTTGCTGTTCCGTCAGCCATCTAAAAGTGTATAAGCTCAGTGTCCCAGTCAGTTGCTGATTACACGTTCTTCTGATCTTTCCGGAGAGGGAGCACTTTCTTCCATCGCCTCTAGTCACTCTCATTTATACCGCATATATCCTGCAAGAAGCTGATTATGCTTATGTTTTCAATTAATATTATAATGTTGAAGATGTACTCTACAGTACTTTTGCTTTTTTTCAAAATTGTTTTCTCTCTTACAATTCGTCTGCCCTCTGCTTGATTCTGTTCAATGACATTTTGAGCATCACTTTAATTGTGTGTTATGAAGATAATTCTTCTATACTTCCAAATCAAGAATTGTTAGATCAATAAACGTCGGAGATTGGCTCCTTAACAACATCTTAAGGGAGATTGGCTCATTAAAAACATCTTAAGGGAGATTGGATCATTAACACCATCTTAAGGGAGATTGGCTCATTAAAAACATCTTAAGGGAGATTTGATCATTAACAACATATTAAGGGAGATTTGATCATTAACAACATCTTAAGGGAGATTGGATCATTAAAACATCTTAAGGGAGATTGGATCATTAACAACATCTTAAGGAGATTTGATCATTAACAACATCTTAAAGAGATTTGATCAATAACAACATCTTAAGGAGATTTGATCATTAACAACATCTTAAGGGAGATTGGATCATTAACAACATCTTAAGGAGATTTGATCATTAACACCATCTTAAGGGAGATTGGATCATTAACAACATCTTAAGAAAGCTGTGTTTTTTGGTCATATAAAGAGACATAACCGCACGGAAAATTAACAGCTGAAGGCATAGTTTAACGACAACAGGGAAGAGGGCCCGAAGACGACGATAGTGCAGTGATATATCCGATTGATTAAGCATGTCTTTAGCTGCGACAGGTCAACTCGCCAAGATTGGTGCAGTTTTCAGAGAATCCATAAGGAAGATCACGGTCTGGACAGAATATGTCACATGATGCGTTCTATACTTCTCTGTAGCAGATTACAGCGATATTTCGGTTTAACTAGCGGTGCGCATCTCCCCTCCAACTATCCTTACAAAACACTCGTATATACTTGATCCCCAATGGAAATCCCGACAATAATTACATTTACAACCGCCTGCTACTGTGACGTAGCACATACATTTATTTAGTTCTTACTTGTATCTAGCTAGTCGTTTTAATAAATACAACAAGAAAATTTATCTCTGCTTTCTTATTCTTTATTTCAGTTTTTCAGATTCAATGACGATATTCAAGAGGCCCGATTATGAGATTAAGCAGATGCTTGACACATATACCAAATTTATGTTTGTTCGAGAACCGTTCTCAAGACTCTTCTCAGCGTATGTGGACAAAATACTTGTTCCCACAGTATCTGGAATTAATGTCGTAAACCATTTTGCAAAAATGTGAGTCATTGTTTAGAACAAATGGTGACACCAGAAGAATAGCTCTGGTAGATGGAATAAGCTGTGTAAAATTGGTTTAAACAGATAAAATGAGTTGTAAAACTTACTATGGCAGAATTATGTATTATTTATTAAAGAAACATCATGCCGCGTCTCCTATACTTGGTAGGATCTAGTATTGTTCTAATTAATGGTGATATTGAAGAATATTGTTCTAATTAATGGTGATATTGAAGAATATTTGAGAGTGCATGTTATCATTAGTGCTATTAAATGTCTCCCTTTAGCGTATCAAACAAGAGGCACTACAGGACCATCAAACAAAACAGTCAATCTATGAGCGTCAATTGTGAAACTTATAGTTATTGGTCTTCCTGATGCCTTGTATCTCCATCTTCTGCTGGTATATGTACGAAGGGTTGATTGCGTTGGTTCATTTCTCTTGACGTGGGCACAGCACCTGGTGTGTGCTGTGACTTAGATGGTCTGTGACTTAGATGTGACTTAGATGTGTGACTTAGATGTGTGTGCTGTGACTTAGATGTGCTGTGACTTCGATGTACTCTTGACTTAGATGGTCTTCTGTTATCTTAATTTCTCCGTCGTTTTTTTTGCTGGTCATATTTAAATTTTTCCTCAAAAATCTCATTTCACACACTGTGAACATTTTTCACTAGTATCTTTTCAAGAGCCATGCTAGACATTGGTAAACACAGAATTGATATAAAAATATTGTTTTGGAATTATCATTAATATTCATGAAATATTTTCACAAACATAATGATAGATCAGGATCAGATATCGGAATTAAATATCGAGCATGAAATGTTATGACTACCTCAAAGTATACTCATGAGTAGGGGGTCTTGTGAGTATACAAGACAAATGAAATGCATAAGGAGATAAGACAGATCACAAATAAGAATTTCTAAAAATAATACGACTGCATTAAAGATAAAAATAAAAATATTATATTTGATAAAACATAAGTACTTATAAGATGGGAAGATGATGCTACAGATCTGTTTTATGTCCACAGGAACAAAACAAAAAATACAATACACAACGATGATTGATCAGCAATGCTGACATCAGAAGTAGAATACGCAATAAAAACAAATTTTGTAAAGGGTGCAGGCTCCGAAAACATAAAATCAGAAATAATAAAAACTATCATATTTAATTTCTACACAGAGAATATCTTTGAACATATAGAAGTAATGTAATTCCAGGACTCAAGATCAATGTTGAAAATAATAAACAACCTGAGATATGCAGATGACACTGTCCTTTAAGCAGAAAGTGAACAACAATTACAAAGACTAATATAACAAGTCGATAGATCAAATATAGAATATGGATTTGATATAGTCATGCAAAACACGAACAAAACCCATGA
Organism: Meghimatium bilineatum; assembly: GCA_034231615.1. Classification (NCBI taxonomy): domain Eukaryota; kingdom Metazoa; phylum Mollusca; class Gastropoda; order Stylommatophora; family Philomycidae; genus Meghimatium; species Meghimatium bilineatum. Next base: position 4,260,395 of record CM067309.1, on the reverse strand, counting down.
TAATCTGCAAAGATACAGAAATACTTGTGATAACATAAAAATATATGGGGAGAAATTACAAGTAGAACACATCTGCACAATACAAACCTGCCATCTCTCTTTGCTCGTCAACATTGTCATCACAAACCTGCCATCATCTCTCTACTATTCGACATTGTCATAAAGCTGCAGTCGTGTCTTTACTCTTTAACATTGTTGAATTCTTATCATGTTTGAAAGTTTGTATATTCAATGTATGTGAAAACCTGACTTTTAAATACATGTGATAACAATTTATGTGAAAACCTGACTTTTCAATCACATTACAGAAATCTTACAGACAGTAAAACACTGCGATGCAACAGCAATGTATCATTTGCTAAATTTAGTGAACTAGTTGCGGATTCAGTTGCGATGGGGGAAATGTACGATACTCATTTTCTTCCAATGGAAAGTCAGTGTAAGCCGTGCCAATTAAAGTTTAACTTCATTGGAAAAATGGAAACATTTATGGCAGACACCAGGTAGGAACTTTAGATATCTGGAAGTAAGTTTATAGACACCTGTTAGGAACTATTGACATCAATTAGGAACTATATACATCAGTTAGGAACTATAGACATCAGTTAGGAACTACAGAAACCAGATAGGAATTTTAGGCATCAGAAAGGAACTATAAAACTAGATAGGAACTATAGTCAATAGTTACAAACTACAGAGTAGTAGAAACTACTAGGTAGGAACTGAGGCACTAGGTAGGAACTGAGAAACTAGGTAGGTGTTTGTAGACTCAGTCCCGGTCAGGTGTTGAACTATATACATCCGACAGGAACTATAGACGACAGGTGGGGACTATAGACACCAAACAGGAACATAAGACACCAAGCAGGAACTATAAACACTAGCTATGAACTATTGACACCAGGTGGGATCTATATCACCAGATAGGAAATATAACACCTAGTAAGAAATATAGATAGTAAGAAGACGTAGATACATCAGGTGGAAACTATAGATAACCAGGTATAAACTGTATACACTATGTAGAAACTATAGACACCAGGTAGAAACTATATAAACCAGGTAGAAACTATATACACCAGGAAGAAATTATATACACCAGGTAGAAACTATATACACCAGGTAGAAACTATATACGCCAGGTTGAATCTATATACACCAGGTAGAAACTATATACACCAAGTAGAAACTATATACACCAGTTAGAAACTATATACACCAGGTAGAAACTATATACACCAGATAGAAACTATATACACCAAGTAGAAACTATATACACCAGTTAGAAACTATATACACCAGGTAGAAACTATAGACATCAGGTAGAAACTATAGACACCAGGTAGAAACTATATACACCAGGAAGAAACTATATAAACCAGGTAGAAACTATATACACCAGGTAGAAACTATATACACCAGGTAGAAAATATATACACCAAGTAGAAACTATATACACCAAGTAGAAACTATATAAACCAAGTAGAAACTACAGACACCAGGTAGAAACTACAGACACCAGGTAGAAACTATAGACACTAGGTAGAAACTATAGACACCAGGAAGAAACTATAGATACCAGATAAGATCTATAGAGTTCATGTGGCTTCTGCAGCGGAGAGCAGATCATTCATGGGAATATGATGTGTGCCATGATACTGATTTCTAATCATAAATCATTCACGATATATTTTATCTTAATCCACAGAGATGTATAATTTATCTTATCCCAGATATACATTTTATCTCAATCCACAAAGATAAATTTTATCTTAATCCACAAAGATACATTTTATCTTATCACAGAAAGACAAATACAATGTTTTAACCAACAAGTAGATTTTATATCTTAACAAACTTACATAATTCATCTCAAGGCACAGAAACATCGATTTGCTTCAACAACAATGCATTGGTTTATCTTAGTCCATGTACATCTGTTATAACATCACAGAGAATCATATTTTACCATCACTCAAAGAGACACAATTCATCTGAGCCATCCTGCATCTGTTATCTTATTTTAGAGAAACGTATTTTCTCTTACACCAAAGTAAACGCCGTGTATCTTAGCCAACAGGCATCATTTATCTTAGCCAACAGGCATCATTTATCTTAGCTAACAGGCGTCATTTATCTTAGCGAACAGGCCTCTATCTTAGCTAACAGACATCATTTATCTTAGCTAACCTGCATAATTTATCTTAGCTAACAGACATCATTTATCTTAGCCAACAGGCGTCATTTTTCCTAGCCAACAGGCATCATTTATCTTAGCTAACAGGCATAATTTATCTTAGCTAACAGACGTCATTTATCTTAGAGACCAGGCATCATTTATCTTAGCTAACAGACGTCATTTATCTTAGAGACCAGGCATCATTTATCTTAGCTAACAGGCATAATTTATCTTAGCTAACAGGCGTCATTTATCCTAGCTAACAGACATCATTTATCTTAGCTAACAGACATCATTTATCTTAGCGAACAGACATCATTTATCTTAGCGAACAGACATCATTTATCTTAGAGACCAGGCATCATTTATCTTAGCCAACAGGCATCATTTATCTTAGCGAACAGAAATGATTTATCTTAGCGAACAGATATCATTTATCTTAGCGTACAGACATCATTTATCTTAGCGAACAGAAATGATTTATCTTAGCGAACAGACATCATTTATCTTAGCGTACAGACATCATTTATCTTAGCGAACAGACATGATTTATCTTAGCGAACAGACATCATTTATCTTAGCGTACAGACATCATTTATCTTAGCGAACAGACATCATTTATCTTAGCGAACAGACATCATTTATCTTAGCGTACAGACATCATTTATCTTAGCCAACAGACATCATTTATCTTAGCGAACAGACATCATTTATCTTAGCGTACAGACATCATTTATCTTAGCGTACAGACATCATTTATCTTAGCCAACAGACATCATTTATATTAGGACACAGAAGCATATTTTATTTTAACCCAAACGAGACATGAGTTGTCGTAGCCTGTGTTTTCTAGTTTAATTCATAGACATCGTTTATCCTAAAGCTTGATGAATCTATTATCTTAACGCACATAAACATGGTATCTTAGCCCATCGCCCATCTGACAACGGGGGCATGGCCTTCTAGTTCAAGGTGCAAAGAAAAGAAACATTGTCTTCTTTTCAGTCATTTCCTAAGAATCAACCTAAGAAAGCTAAAGAGGGGAGGAGAGGGGGATTAAAGGCTGACAACCTGTCACCTCTGAGAAAAAAAACAGCATTGTCACTGCATAATATCTTGCTTCGATTTCTTAATTCGCACATGTGATGTCGAGGGCCCGAAAGGGATCAAAGAATAGCAACACTGTTTACCTTCCATGCATGTCGTACGAGGCGACTAAGGAGGTTATTGGATGCGGTTGGCGTCCCATCCCATATAGGATCAGTGACAGAAAGCCATGCTTAAGTCGGATGTGTCAGACTGAAAGGCACAGACATCGCAGCAATGATGTAAACCATGACACAATACATTCAGATCTCCGGATTACATTCTTCTGATATGCAGGAGTTTGAGAACGAACACAGAAGAAGAAGAAGAAGATTTCTTAATTGTGTTTTCTATAAAATATTCCCTGTTGTTGAGGACGAGATGTAAACCAGAAGACACTACAACTTTGTTCTTTTGTGTCCGACTATTAGAAGATAGGGAATTAACAAATCTGACTGTCCAATAATCAGGGAATCAACAGATCTGACTGACCAATAATCAGGGAATCAACAAATCTGACTGTCCAATAATCAGGGAATCAACAGATCTGACTGACCAATAATCAGGGAATTAACAGATCTAACTGTCCAATATAATCAGCTGTTTGGCTCAGATGTTCTGCACTCCCAGCAGGATTTGATAATACTGGGAAACTGCTGCATTGAATGTCTCTATTTGAGGACTACACATTCCTTCACAAACCTCCCTAACACAACCATCTATTATATTAAACATTCATTCACAAACCTCCTTAACACAACCATCTACTGGACTAAACATTCATTCACAAACCTCCTTAAAACAACGATCTATTTGACTATACATTCATTCAACCTTCTATTGAGGCAATCGTATACGGTTCCTGGTATTACCTCAGAGACTAAACTGAGGATGACCTGTAATTTTGTCAGAAGTGTATTAGGCTGTCAAGTGCTACCTGCTCACATTCAAGACAGTATTTCCTCACTATCATCATCATGTGAACCCACATAATACATTTGTATTTCAACGCACAGCAAACACGTTCAATCCAAATAAACATTTTTATCCCGACTCAGAAATACTTCTAACCCAAAGATGCATCTTATTTTCTTAAACCAAAGATGCATTTTTATCTTACCCACAGCTCCATCTTGAATGTGGCTAATGTCAACTTTACGGATGTCACTGGAAATGTAGATGACATTAACAGAATAAATGACATCAGTATTATACAGGATGTTATACAGCGCGTATTGTATTACGTTAGGGACGGGTGAGTCATGTAACTATGTTCTATTGTATTACGTTAGGAGAGTTGAGTCATGTAGCTATGTTCTATTGTATTACGTTAAGGGCAGGTGAGTCATGTAACTATCTTCTATTGTATTACGTTAGGGACGGATGAGTCATGTAACTATCTTCTATTGTATTACGTTAGGGACGGGTGAGTCATGTAACTATGTTCTATTGTATTACGTTAGGGACGGGTGAGTCATGTAACTATCTTCTATTGTATTACGTAAGGGGCAGGTGAGTCATGTAACTATTTTCTATTGTATTACGTTAGGGGCAGATGAGTCATATAACTTTCTTGTATTAAGTTATTAGATAGGCAGTCGTAAAACTACGAAAATGTGTTTGATTTTGACAAGTAACGAAACGCGACCCTTTCTAATAATATTTTCCAAGAAATAGTCAGAAGAAATAGCAAGAAGATTAGGCGGAAAGGAAAATGCTGGGTTAACATGAATGAATTATCTAGGCATGATTTTATTCTACATCAGTCTGGAAACGGTCTTGTGACCAACCATTCAGACTGGTGTAGAACAAATCATGTCTAAATGGCTGGTGACAAGACCGTTTCCAGACTTGTTGTGCTTACGTCTCCAGTGTGACACGCCCACAAAGCTGACATTACATATTATTATATACAGAACATACAATCACGTCTACTTGAGAAACATAATACATGGTCTTGCAGGTCAACAAGAACATGGCGGATGTGAAACGGTGCAAAATTGTTCGATTTGACCATATGATAAAGAATGATCCATTTTCGACAAATCCGTCCGGTGACAGTTGGAAGTTTGAGGTTAATAGAAGAAGAGGAGGACAAAAGAGAATATGGATTCTTCTTCTTTCTGTCCTCATGTACCTTTCGGTGTTGAGGGGAGAGTGAGTGTACGGTCTTTTGTCCTTCTATTTGCCTCCTCTGCTGTTATATTTCCTAGTGTCTCTAATACACTATCTATCCACCTTTTACGAGGGCGTCCAATAGGTCGCCTGTTTTCGTATCGTTTGTTAAGAGTTTTTTGGATAATACTTTGCTCTTTCTGTCTGGTTATGTGGCCGTACCATTTAAATTGTTGTTTCTGTATGTATTCTATTGTTGGCTTGATCCCTAATTGTTTCCTTAGTGCTTCATTCCTGATTTGTCTCTCAAGCTAACTCCAATCATACGTCTCACACATTTCATTTCAGTGGTGTTAATGTTTGTTTGTTTGTTTGGCGTTCGCTCCATTGTAACCATCACGGCATCCGTGCGATTTCCGCCGGGAGCGTGATTACGTTGTGCCACCGTTATGCGTCTTGTAGACCTAGCACATCCGATTTCGGCATGCCTTGACAATTCGGGTGGGCTACCCTTAGCCTGTGAGACCTCTATATCTGTCTCCAGGCACGCGTAGTGGCGACTCTTCGCCCAGACGATTTTTGCTCTCGTCTGACTCGCACGAGGAGTTCCACTGTCTATGAACTTGCCTCGTGTAATTGGACGTGCTGTGCCTGTGCCCATTGGGTACTGAACCGTTTCTCATCAGTGAGCCTGGTTCCTTAAGGGGAAGAACTCAACAGAGGAGTTTGACCCTGGCTCTTTCGCCCTCTTAGCCGAGGTGTCATTCACCGACATAGTGTACCCCTTGTCCAAGTTAAAGTCTCACACCACGCGTTTGAGAGCAAGGCGTTCTCGAGCTGAGCGTCCTTGTCCCAATAGCACCTGATCCCATCAGGTACTGAACCCTTTCTCTCTTCAAGTGTATTTCCGGTGTAGGAAAACCTGACAGTAGAGTTGGGCCAGGGCTAAATCGTTGTCCCTTTTGTGCCTGAGCCCATCGGGTACGGAACCCTTTCTCTCTGCAAGTGCGCTTCCGGTATAGGAAATCTTGACAGTAGAGTTGGGCCAGGACTACCATCGTTGTCCCTTTCTTGCCTAAGCCCATCGGGTACAGAACCCTTTCTCTTCGCGAGCATATTTCCGGCTTAGGAAGGCTCGACATTAGAGTTCGATTATGTCTTCTTGCTTTACCAAACGCTAATGAATGGGTCTGGGTCTCTGTCTGTAAGGAACACAGGTAACTAGAAGCTCGACTCGAGCTGACTAAGCTTGTAGTTCCCCTTTCCAAGGGACTTTTCACTTTCTATTTGCAGTTCGCGCTGCCCTCTAGCGCTGTTCTGCCCTTTCATTGTTTCAGTGTACTCGGTATGAAATCTATTTGTCTCTCGCCATGCATTTACCTTTACGTGCATTTTACATTGGCCGCCCCTCCAATGTTCGGACTGATCTGACTAGCTTCACTGTATGTCGACAGTGTCGTTATATGTGGTGATGCTGATGGTGTCGGAGATATTGTCTGTCTCTTGTGCAGTCAAATCTCTTTCTATCTGCTACCTTCACATTCTCGGACGCAATCGCCAAATGATTTGGCCAGAATCAGCTCGAGCTGCTGTGTTTCTGCTTCTAGGGTGCACCGCGTGGAGGTACATTTGGGATCTTGGTTATCTGCTAACCCTGGGTCCGCCTAGAGCAATGCGTTCCCTTTGCACCCCAGTGGTGTTAATCTTATGCAGTGTTCTAGAATCTAATGTCCAAGTTTGACACTGATAACACAATGTTGGTAAGAAAATGGTGTTGAAAATCGCTTTCTTTGTTTCTAGTGTAATATCTTTGTTTCTTAGTAAAGGTGTTAATTGACCAATGATCTGACAGGCTTTATTACATCTTGCGTTTATTTCTGCTTCTTGTTTGTTGTCATATCTCAATGTGCTGCCCAGATATTTGAATTCATCTACTTGTTTTAGTTGTTTAATGTTTATCTGTATGTTGATGTTCTCCTTTTCTCTTGCAATATTCATTACTTTTATTTTGTCTATGTTGATTTTCATTCCAAATTGCTTGCCTGCTGTGTCTATTATGCTTAGGTGGTCTTGCAGATTTTTAATGCTGTTGTGGAATAAAACCTGGTCATCTGCAAAAAGCAGTTCATTTGCTTCATTAGAATTTGCTGTTTTGTTTATATGGTCCATGTATGTAATAAATAGTAGTGGGGATAATACACATCCCTGCTTTACTCCTGTGCTAATCACAACGTCCTCTGTGTAGCCTGCAGCTGTTCTTATAGTGCAACTGCTGTTATTATAGAGACTTCTAAAAACGTTAAATAAACGTTTTTCTCTGTTCACTCGGTCAAATACTTTCTCTTGATCTATGAAGGATATGTATAAATTTTGGTTGTATTCTATTGACTTCTCTGCCAACTGTTTATGAATAAATATTGCATCAGTACATCCTCTGTTTCTTCTAAAACCCATTTGCGTATTACTAAGTTGTTGTTCTATTACATGTCTCAGTCTTTTCTCTACTATTTTATGAATATGAATATTACTAGAATATGGATTGATAATTAATATTAGATTACGAATCTCCACACTTAAACTAGGAATTGACAACAGAGAGACAAGAAAAGGTGTTTATGTGGATGTTTCCAAAATGGCACCCATACGATAGTGTTCCGTTATGGGCTAAAGGGGAGATGTTTACGTTAATGTTTCCAGAATGACACTTTACATTATTTTAGTGTTATGTGTTTGAAGTAGTGTAATGTGGTCTTATCCATTTCTTTGACTTATACATTTCAGTTACAGCACATGTCTATCCAACGAGGAACTGATAGACCGTTTATGGAGACACCTACACATTCGAGGGTTCGTGTCTAAGACTATATCGCTTCCTCTTCATCTACAGCACTATAATAACAGTATCAAGTATATACATGACTACATCTCTGTAGCGTTGCAAGCGTATGAGCTTTCACAAGTGAACGAGGACAGATTGAATCAGAGGGATGAAGCCATGATGGAAGCTTATGCTTCCGTCCCGTATAGAATTTTGGAAAAACTTGCAAAAATGTACGCTGAAGATTGTTTACTGTTCGATTATTCTTGTAATATTGATAGATTTATAAATCACAATATTACACAGTTTTATTTTCGTAATTTATAGCCAATATTTATTTTTTTTGTTCATACGGTGACAACACCAAACAATCTCCGAACATCGATTCTGCTTAAACACATTTTGTGTTTTTATGCAGTTGTACTTTTTATAGCTTCTGTGTGAAGGGTTTTTGAGCTAGTCGCATTGTTCCAACTCGTCCGACTTTGGAAACAGTTCCAATGAAAGTCGTCCATTGTTATTGTATATACAATGCTACTTAGCATGTGCGTGGGGATTACATTTATACGTAAATATTATAAAAGAAATATTCTATACAAGATAGTATTCATTAATTTTATACTAGCAGCACTACCCGGCGTTCCTGAACGTGAATGAAACACAACAGAAAATATAATATATACATTTCATAATAACAATTGAGAACAACCATTTCTCCTCTTGCGAATGAAGTCAAACTAGAAAAGCAAAACAATATATAATAGACCTAACAAAAAAGATTATATCATAACTAAAGAAAAATGAAAAAAGAAACCTATGTAGAAAATCAGCTGCAAACGCCGGCGCCCGAGTCTGACACTATGCGTACTCTAACCCAGCTCCATATGGAAGTAATTAAAATTGCATACTTATAAACGTTGTGTAATTTCTACGAAAATAAATGTTTCCGTGATGCAAAATGTTTCCTTTTATTGAATAAATTACCAAACAAAAAAGTAGAAGTGATAGTAGGAACCATAGTTATCATGGATATACGTCGTCAACTTCTATTAAATCACGCTAATCGCCGATAACAAAGCAATACAGTTAATTTCAATTACTCAGTAGGCCTGGCCATTAATAAACAAATGTTTACAGTCAAGACCATCGTGCCATAGGTCAGATATAGATCACCAAATTGTAACAATATTGAGCTATGCTGGACTACAGGAGAACTTTAAAAATGTTCTGTGAGCGCCACGGTTTGGCAAATTTGACAAACTATAAAGGTGCCCAATATGGTCCGTCTACACGCTAAATTCGTGAAACATATGAATATATGCGTTACAGACAAACATAGAGCTACGGATTCCGTCCCATATATATATATATATATAAATGCATTCATAGGATGACAAATATGGCACACAACAGCTATTTTACTAGCTTCAATCCTACCATGAAAATGAATATGTGCACTGAGATATGGGCACCACAAAATATCAAACCTCGTGCAATTACAGCGAAGTAATAAAATAAATGTCTTTTTAACTCAGTGTTGATGGGAAAGATCTAAAGATAGTAACAAATATGTATTGGAACGAGCAGCTGCCTTGGCGGTTGATACTAATGTAGGAGAATTTCAAAAGTTAGAGAAGTGTATCAGACAAAGATATGTAATGTCACCAGATCTGTTTTTCCCTGTATTCTGAGAATGGTATGCAAAACACAGAAAGCATGTCATGGTAGCAGCTGGAGATTACAATCTGAATAATATAAATTATACCGACGATACAATTCTGATTTCACGGGGCGAACAAGAACGTCAAGCCTGTTAGAAACATATCAGAATGAACACAAATAGGTAAGTGTTACCAAAATGAATTAATGAAACAACCTAACAACGATACCGTGACATAGGTAGCATTCATCAGGACAAACAAAAGACTACAGTAAACAAATCTTACATAGAGGGATACATGGTGGTGATAGGAAGGAAAAAAGAGGGACCAACGACTTTAGCTAAGGGACGACGGGTGAAGCAAAGATAGGGCAGCATGACAGGGAAAACGAGGGTGTGAGAGGAAGATGAATGTGGTAGGTAAGGAGGGAAAAATGCAATGAAATAAGTGAAAAAAGATCAGATATAATGCAAATAAAATGTTTGTTTACAAATGTTGTGAGCTCGAAAAGTGAAAAGTGAAAAGTCTGTAGTGAAAAAGTTTTCATGAATTATCATTATGTAACTCAAATATATCTCTTGACTAGACGATTTTGTCATGTTTGTGTTGTCTGTTTGTGTTGTCATGTCTGTGTTGTCATGTTTGTGTTGTCATGTTTGTGTTGTCTTTTTTACTATCTCGTTAACGCATAATAAGAAATGACATAGCACAGAGTGTCTATATAGTTACTGTTCACTTATTTACATTGATATGAACAGTATGTAATATCTTCTTTTTCTTTCGTTTGCAAATAACGTCCATATCGTCAGTTCTGTTTCTTGATTAGAAACTGGCCTCACAGCACGTGGAGCACTCCCATAAGTGCTCCGCCCTCTGTTCCAGCATCCATCGGAATCGATGGTGTTTCAAGTGTAATGCCGCCGAAACAGACATCGACATCAGGGCACAGCTGTGGCCCTTGCGACATGTTTCTTTGTTGTTCCACCCAGCCTCGCCGTGAAAGTAACTAGTTCAAGCATAACGTTGGCATGTCGGAACAACATCGTAACTGTTATCGAAGGTTACGACTACCTAACCTTTTTTTGTTGCTATTTTGTTGCTTGTTTAAATTGGACAGTGTTTTCCCATTTCTTGTTCTGTACCATATAGTTTAACATTTATTGGTAAGTGATTGGGGAGGGTTTTGAAGGCAGCTTCCCCCTGCCTTTCTATGTTTACTAATTAGATAGACTGCCATGGATACCAAACCTTACCAAATAAATATATGTTCGGTAATGTATGTCACTCCGTAAGACGTATTCAATTAAGGCCCTCTCCTGAAAGTCCCATGAACTCATCTCAGATCAGCTCAGAGTATTCACGTATATGACTGATTCCATGCATGTCCTTAACTGCCACTATCAAGTATATGACTGATTCCATGCATGTCCTTAACTGCCACTATCAAGTATATGACTGATTCCATGCATGTCCTTAACTGCCACTATCAAGTATATGACTGATTCCATGCATGTCCTTAACTGCCACTATCAAGTATATGACTGATTCCATGCATGTCCTTAACTGCCACTATCAAGTATATGACTGATTCCATGCATGTCCTTAACTGCCACTATCAAGTATATGACTGATTCCATGCATGTCCTTAACTGCCACTATCAAGTATATGACTGATTCCATGCATGTCCTTAACTGCCACTATCAAGTATATGACTGATTCCATGCATGTCCTTAACTGCCACTATCAAGTATATGACTGATTCCATGCATGTCCTTAACTGCCACTATCAAGTATATGACTGACTCCATGCATGTCCTTAACTGCCACTATCAAGTATATGACTGATTCCATGCATGTCCTTAACTGCCACTATCAAGTATATGACTGACTCCATGCATGTCCTTAACTGCCACTATCAAGTATATGACTGACTCCATGCATGTCCTTAACTGCCACTATCAAGTATATGACTGACTCCATGCATGTCCTTAACTGCCACTATCAAGTATATGACTGACTCCATGCATGTCCTTAACTGCCACTATCAAGTATATGACTGACTCCATGCATGTCCTTAACTGCCACTATCAAGTATATGACTGATTCCATGCATGTCCTTAACTGCCACTATCAAGTATATGACTGATTCCATGCATGTCCTTAACTGCCACTATCAAGTATATGACTGATTCCATGCATGTCCTTAACTGCCACTATCAAGTATATGACTGATTCCATGCATGTCCTTAACTGCCACTATCAAGTATATGACTGATTCCATGCATGTCCTTAACTGCCACTATCAAGTATATGACTGATTCCATGCATGTCCTTAACTGCCACTATCAAGTATATGACTGATTCCATGCATGTCCTTAACTGCCACTATCAAGTATATGACTGATTCCATGCATGTCCTTAACTGCCACTATCAAGTATATGACTGACTCCATGCATGTCCTTAACTGCCACTATCAAGTATATGACTGACTCCATGCATGTCCTTAACTGCCACTATCAAGTATATGACTGATTCCATGCATGTCCTTAACTGCCACTATGAAGTATATGACTGATTCCATGCATGTCCTTAACTGCCACTATCAAGTATATGACTGATTCCATGCATGTCCTTAACTGCCACTATCAAGTATATGACTGATTCCATGCATGTCCTTAACTGCCACTATCAAGTATATGACTGACTCCATGCATGTCCTTAACTGCCACTATCAAGTATATGACTGATTCCATGCATGTCCTTAACTGCCACTATCAAGTATATGACTGATTCCATGCATGTCCTTAACTGCCACTATCAAGTATATGACTGATTCCATGCATGTCCTTAACTGCCACTATCAAGTATATGACTGATTCCATGCATGTCCTTAACTGCCACTATCAAGTATATGACTGATTCCATGCATGTCCTTAACTGCCACTATCAAGTATATGACTGACTCCATGCATGTCCTTAACTGCCACTATCAAGTATATGACTGATTCCATGCATGTCCTTAACTGCCACTATCAAGTATATGACTGATTCCATGCATGTCCTTAACTGCCACTATCAAGTATATGACTGATTCCATGCATGTCCTTAACTGCCACTATCAAGTATATGACTGACTCCATGCATGTCCTTAACTGCCACTATCAAGTATATGACTGACTCCATGCATGTCCTTAACTGCCACTATCAAGTATATGACTGATTCCATGCATGTCCTTAACTGCCACTATCAAGTATATGACTGATTCCATGCATGTCCTTAACTGCCACTATCAAGTATATGACTGATTCCATGCATGTCCTTAACTGCCACTATCAAGTATATGACTGATTCCATGCATGTCCTTAACTGCCACTATCAAGTATATGACTGATTCCATGCATGTCCTTAACTGCCACTATCAAGTATATGACTGATTCCATGCATGTCCTTAACTGCCACTATCAAGTATATGACTGATTCCATGCATGTCCTTAACTGCCACTATCAAGTATATGACTGATTCCATGCATGTCCTTAACTGCCACTATCAAGTATATGACTGACTCCATGCATGTCCTTAACTGCCACTATCAAGTATATGACTGATTCCATGCATGTCCTTAACTGCCACTATCAAGTATATGACTGATTCCATGCATGTCCTTAACTGCCACTATCAAGTATATGACTGACTCCATGCATGTCTTTAACTGCCACTATCAAGTATATAACTGATTCCATGCATGTCCTTAACTGCCACTATCAAGTATATGACTGATTCCATGCATGTCCTTAACTGCCACTATCAAGTATATGACTGACTCCATGCATGTCCTTAACTGCCACTATCAAGTATATGACTGATTCCATGCATGTCCTTAACTGCCACTATCAATTATATGACTGATTCCATGCATGTCCTTAACTGCCACTATCAAGTATATGACTGACTCCATGCATGTCCTTAACTGCCACTATCAAGTATATGACTGACTCCATGCATGTCCTTAACTGCCACTATCAAGTATATGACTGATTCCATGCATGTCCTTAACTGCCACTATCAAGTATATGACTGATTCCATGCATGTCCTTAACTGCCACTATCAAGTATATGACAGATTCCATGCATGTCCTTAACTGCCACTATCAAGTATATGACTGACTCCATGCATGTCCTTAACTGCCACTATCAAGTATATGACTGATTCCATGCATGTCCTTAACTGCCACTATCAAGTATATGACTGACTCCATGCATGTCCTTAACTGCCACTATCAAGTATATGACTGATTCCATGCATGTCCTTAACTGCCACTATCAAGTATATGACAGATTCCATGCATGTCCTTAACTGCCACTATCAAGTATATGACTGACTCCATGCATGTCCTTAACTGCCACTATCAAGTATATGACTGACTCCATGCATGTCCTTAACTGCCACTATCAAGTATATGACTGATTCCATGCATGTCCTTAACTGCCACTATCAAGTATATGACTGACTCCATGCATGTCCTTAACTGCCACTATCAAGTATATGACTGATTCCATGCATGTCCTTAACTGCCACTATCAAGTATATGACTGATTCCATGCATGTCCTTAACTGCCACTATCAAGTATATGACTGATTCCATGCATGTCCTTAACTGCCACTATCAAGTATATGACTGATTCCATGCATGTCCTTAACTGCCACTATCAAGTATATGACTGATTCCATGCATGTCCTTAACTGTCACTATCAAGTATATGACTGACTCCATGCATGTCCTTAACTGCCACTATCAAGTATATGACTGACTCCATGCATGTCCTTAACTGCCACTATCAAGTATATGACTGATTCCATGCATGTCCTTAACTGCCACTATCAAGTATATGACTGATTCCATGCATGTCCTTAACTGCCACTATCAAGTATATGACTGACTCCATGCATGTCCTTAACTGCCACTATCAAGTATATGACTGATTCCATGCATGTCCTTAACTGCCACTATCAAGTATATGACTGATTCCATGCATGTCCTTAACTGCCACTATCAAGTATATGACTGATTCCATGCATGTCCTTAACTGCCACTATCAAGTATATGACTGATTCCATGCATGTCCTTAACTGCCACTATCAAGTATACGCAAATTGCAAATGACCAACGAGATCATCTCTAATGATGCTGTTCTTCCTTAGTAAGTCAAGTTCAGCTCTAATAGACGACTCAGTTATGTCGATGATGTTCCACCTTCGCAAGCTAAAATATAATGAATGAATCAGTACATGATGATGATATTCCTCTTTCGCAAACCACGATGAGCATTGCATGAAAAACAGTAAACATATGTGACCAAAAATGATTAAAACAGCAAAATACATTAGTGTGTCTATTTTGGTGTAAGTGTGTACGTTTATAGATGTACAAGGAATCTGATTCGGGACAGGACAAATCGGTTGCAGAGTGTGCATGTGTGTAGAGGGTCCCGAGTAAGATATTTTCAGATACAGTACATAGAACTATCTGGAGAAGTACTTGGTTCAATGACTGGAAATGATTCTTGTGTGATTTTGTTGATAGGCATGACACGGTACAAAAAGTATATTACAAGAATGACGATGTTCTGAAACTTTCTATTGTTGTATTGACAGGCATTCATCACAATATTAGACCTTCATTGGCATGCACCCATCACCATATTGGACCTTCATTGGCATGCACAATCACCATATTAGACCTCCAATTGACATGCACCCATCACCATATTAGACCTTCATTGACATGCACCCATCACCATATTAGACCTTCATTCGCCGATGAATCTCTACAGGTTTTCAAACTTCAGTGGTTTCAAAAATAATAACAGATGCTGCTCTTTGGTGCTTATCAATAGTCTGTGACCATCTGTAAGCTGCCATTATGATGTTATTTTATTTGTTTGCACAAACATGACATGTGCTGGAGAATCAACACTTTGCATCCTTACCAACACAGTGACATGTGCAGCAGACTCTTGACATCCTTACAAAAAAGGCATGGCATGTGCAATGAGACTCTTAACATTCTTACCAACAACATTGACAGAATAGAAGACAATATATAAAAATAAAAGATAATACAATTGCTCGGCATCTTAATGAGAATAACCCCATATTAGCCAGCAGCATGAGCATACAACATGAGAATAGACACACCAAGCGACAAAGAAAGACCAAGAAGAAATACTACTATACTCTGTTCATTCTAAGAATGAAGTAGGTTAGTGTTTCTGATTGGTTGTTGGACACCGAACGCATAAATCGAATGTTAAGTGCGCAATAATATAGTTAATTAAATCATAATCTCATTCTTAATTTAAATCAATTATTACTAAGTGAAACATGTCTATCACAACAGTAATGTATATAAATTGTCATATAATATATCTTTAACATTTCATGATAAATTAATATATCTGCTGTTCTATCGTTGCGCAGGCGCAGAGAGGTCAGGGGACAACCATTATAGTTCCTTACACAATGTAGCACGTTCTGAATAATTAATTATGTTATTGTTTTTAAATGTCATCAGCTATATAAAAATCACATGTTATCGCGGAGTAATATGTGAGTGTATTTTGACCCACTTCAATCTTAGAATGAACAGAGTATATATATATCAGGCGATCAAGCGTACCATATTCCGAAAACCGATCGACATTCAATCCCGCGATGCCTAAAAGCAAAAGCAAAGAAACATTATATATAAAATAATGGAATGTCATGATTCATTTTTATTTTGATTAGATTTACAGTAGGCTTACTCTATGTAACGTAATGACCCTAATAGATTTCCAGCAGTATGTAGTCTAGGAACGTAATGATATTGTCTCGCCGTTTCATTGCATCAATCGCCCAACATTTTTCACTTCGTCTTGATAACAGTTTATGTGCAGTGTTTTAAAACTTTCCCTGACCCGCGGACGTACGTAGCCGCATCTATATTAGGTGAAGCGCAAGAGAGAACTGGCTCCTGTACTTTAGAATGGATACCAAGCTAAGCGTTAACCAAAGTCAAGCAGGCTTGTCATTTTCGCAGATGTAGCTATCACTATAGCCATAGCAATAAACACTCGCTGATGTAGCTATCCCTATAGCCATAGCAATAAACACTCGCTGATGAAGCTATCACTATAGCCATAGCAATAAACACTCGCTGATGTAGCTATCACTATAGCCATAGCAAGAGACACTCGCTGATGTAGCTATCACTATAGACATAGCAATAAACACTCGCTCATGTAGCTATCACTATAAAAATAGCAATAAACACTCGCTGATGTAGCTATCACTATAAAAATAGCAATAAACACTCGCTGATGTAGCTATCACTATAGACATAGCAAGAGACACTCGCTGATGATTCTTCAAATTTTTTTACTACTTTTTTCTCGACTGAGACACGAAATGTGAAACATTGTTTTTCAATGATCGCCAAGATTTAAATTACCACCTATACCTCCCATAACTATTGCCAGAAATACGTGAACGACACAAGGAAGTTCAATTTAGTTGGAACTATTCGCCTGTAGTGCTAACCGGTCTATATGGAAGAATACACAGTCATCTGTTTAAAAAGCATAATCGATTTCAAGAAATCTGAAGTGTTTCAACATTTAATTTTATTGTTGTAGATTACATACATTATATCATGTATCGATTCAAAAAAATAATTTTAAGCAAGCAATTTAAAGCAATCCACAACAAGACACTTAAAAATAACTGTTATAACGAGCACCCTTTTGAGGACAAAATCTTGCACAAATTAATATGAAATTTTATCTCGAAATATAATAACACAGTTTGCAACAAGTTAACATTCCATATTTCCTATAAAGTTTACACATCTTCTTGTGAAGTGACATTGCATTTGTTTGATGGAAAGTCAACTTCATACACTTTAGCACGTTCAATGTTATGAAGGACCAATCCTGTTGTATGGAAGTGAACCATGGACAAAACAGAGAATTAATAAGAGTGACCAGAGAGCAAGAAGACATACATGTATTTGCTCTACAGAAATAAGTTTTACGAATATCAAAACCAAGAGAGGAAATAACTAAGTACACAGTAATAGATACACAACTATGGCAAGGTACTAACATAAGAACCAAATTGTGTTTACTACGAACATGTGTATTTCCTGTGGCGACATATGGATGCGAAGCATGGGCACTAAATAAAACAGTGGCCAAGAGAATAACTGGCCATTTGAATTAAAGTGTTATAGAAGAGTTTTGAGAATACCATGGAAAGCGAAGAAAACAAACCAGGAGGTGAACAATTAACGTTTCAGGAAGGCTGGCTTCTAATCATCATCATCATCAAGTGCCGTCTCCGCAACGAAGGCTGGCTTCTAAACACTATATTAAAGAAAAAGCTAGTTTTCTTTTCGGTCATATTAAGAGACACGACGGCATGGAGAGAGTGTTACTGGAGGGGATGATAAAAGGCAACAGGGGCAAAGGTCGACCAAGACGCCGTTGGACAAAAGACATTCAAAAATGCCTGCAGATGTCACTGAAAGATGCAGGACAACTTGCTCAAGACCACGGAGAATTCAAGAGATCCATAGGAAAGACTACGTTCTGGAAAGAATATGTCATTTGATGATGAATAAATACACAGTAATTAGTACAAAGTAATAAGTACACAGTAGTAAATATACAGTAATTAGTGCAAATTAATTAGTTGTGGAATAAACGAACACTTGGGACACATGTTCACAAGAAAATTCGAGTAACAATGAAATAAGTCACAGACAACTATTTACTTTTCACTAAACTGGCGCTTCTGTTGCCTTCCTCTATAAGCGGAGAGGCTTATCCAGAGCTTTCACAAGTCTCACAAATGAACAACTATCATAAAAGTAGATTACTAAATTTGCCTGTTGGGTGCAGTGCCAAGTGCTGAAAATTCTTCTACTGCGGACGGGGGCTTTGAAGTTATTTTCTTTCATTTCTATGGTATGCTGCAGATAAATAGATTTATTTCTTCCCAGCAGTGGAATCATGGGTCGTCAGCAGACTTCGCCACATCATTTTACACATAGCTTACCAGGTTAGCTAGTCTACTCATTCCACAACATCCGCATTCACCTCTTGCGACACACATATTAAGAAATCGTGTTATTATTATTTACTTCGCTTACATACCTGAATAGCAAGCTAGCAGTTAGCGGAGTATACGCTTTATATACTCTTTCACAGTGAAGAAAAAGAGTTTCAGCAAGGACGCCAGATCTTGACAGTCTGTCGCTCAGAATCGTCAACAAAAGAATGATTGCACCAACAAGACGCACCAATTCTCAGAACCAAGGGGAAATGCTAAAAGACAGAACCCAACACAAGCAGATAATAAGACTCATAACCATTCAGCTTCGTAGTGATCTTATAATCCAGGATTAAGCTTTGGGGTAATCTCCGCAGATACCAGAGAGATGCACCAAAAAAAGATGGACACTGCTGTAGTTATCGCGCTGATAAACAACAATTATTTTTATCAGAGAAATATAACTTGCATATCAAATAACAAGATGGTATGTGAGAGATGAAACAGTAGCTATATATTCAGTACTTATATATATATATATATATATACATAAAACATGTAACACACATTATTTATAAAACATGTAATACACATTAATTATAAATCATGTAAAACACATTATTTATAAAACATGTAAAACACATTAATTATAAAACATGTAAAACACATTAATCATAAACTCAGGATATAGAAAGGGGTTGTCCATATGATACGTCAACGATTTCTGGTCAATATTTGACCATTTTCCCCCCTCTCCTCTGTCAATAGACAGTTAAGAATTCAGGGACCCCCGTCCTTGCTGCGTAATGTGCCCACATTCTTCTCCCCCCCCCCTTTCCCCTGGGTCAATTTTTTAACTTTTTAACTAAAAAGGACACACAATAAATTATTTTGTTCTTATATTTCAACAACGTTTCACATTCACGTATTTTGACTTTCATATATAACCCAATTTTTTTTACGTCAACTTTTGTTAACACCTTCTTCTTTTACCCTAGGCAACAACTGTCAATCCCCCATCCACCCGCTTCCATTAGTAGCCGTAATTTATGAACAACCCCTAAAAAGACTTAATTATAAAAGCTCAAGTTTCTAAGTCAAGTCAAAGTTCTCAGTCAAGTGAGAGTTCCCAGTCAAGTGAGAGTTCTCAGTCAATTGAGAGTTCTCAGTCAATTGAGAGTTCTCAGTCAAGTGAAAGTTCTCAGTCAAATGAGAGTTCTCAGTCAAGTGAGAGTTCTCAGTCAAGTGAGAGTTCTCAGTGAAGTGAGAGTTATCAGTCAAGTGAGAGTTCCCAGTCAAGTGAGAGTTCTCAGTCATGTGCGAGTTCTCAGTCCGGTGAGAGTTCCCAGTCATGTGAGAGTTCTCAGTCAAGGGCGAGTTCTCATTCAGGTGAGAGTTCCCAGTCAAATGGTTGGTCAAGTGAGAAATTACTAAATAACATATGAAATGTAAGAATAAATGAAAAAGCATAGTCAAACAAACATATTATTTCTGCCAATATGGCATACATATTAAGTTCATTCATATGAATTATTCTGGCAATAACGTGCTTACAAAAAATGTACATAACCATAGACACCTGACAAACGTGAATCCATCTGTCTGGTTCCAGAGTTATTTAAGTCATTACAATATGATTCACATCTCAATTGTTCAGTATAAGTGCAACCAGCATTAGGTATGGAGGTATCATATATATGTGTATATATATATATATATATATATTACACTATTCCTCGCTCCAGAAATTATGAGCAACAGAGCTCTTATATACATCAGTTTGAACAATGGGACGGTTTCGTCAGACCTTTGTTTAATACCCAGAAGTCTGGAGGTTACAGCGACGTGAGCGCTGAAATAAGTTTTTTGAAAGGAAGCTATGATATATTCTTATCTTTTTCAATATTAATAATAATAATCGTAATAATAATGATAATGATAATAATAATAATAATAATAATAATATATTGTGCATATGGACTGTCTCAGCGGATACAACAGACCAACAAGTCTGAAATAGTAAGTAGACAACAGAGCCGGTGTATGTCTCAACATAACCAAGCAACATATACATGGTCAAAGAACACACTACTTCTCTTAATAATGTACGTTTTAGTATGAATTATTTCTTCCGAGATTTCTTAGTTTGCAAATCCTGGACTAAAATTGAGCTGAAAATACTTGTCTAGGCGGTGCGCATGAGCAGCCAACTGCCACAGGTTCCAGGAAGTTCTCCCACTCGCCGTTCACGTCGTCCAATCGCATTGTCCGTCTCATCACAGGAACATATTGATATATCTGAAACAAGGCAGATCAAATTTTATTCGTTAATGATTGATTTTCTGAGAAGAGGATTTCCAAAATACGTTCACAGTTTGTTTGTCAATGTGTACACACTCCCCGCTTTGTGTTCCACCTTTCAAGAATTGAGAAACCCCGAATACCACCCTCTCTCGCCTCTTAATACGGTAAAAAAATTGCCCCCCAATATTGCCTCTTAGAAAATTCATATGAAATAGTTGGCAAAAGTACGTGTTTTCTTTCACGTTTTTAGTAAAACGTAACAAATTCAAACAATGTATTTTGTGTTCGTAAATTTGACGTCAACTTTTCTCATCCTCCCCCCCCCCCTCTGTGTTTGTCAATAACTGTCACAATTTGACCCCTCCCAAATTGCTGTACGAACATCCCCCTTATGTTTTTTATGTTATATTAATATAGTATATTTGGTCAAGAACAGTTATAGTTCATAAGAGATTAATACTACAACAAAGATAATTTTTGAGAAATTACTACTACAACAGAGATTATTTCATGAGAAATTACTACTACAACAGAGATTATTTCATGAGAAATTACTACTAGAAAAGAGATTATTTCATGAGAAATTACTACTACAACAGAGATTATTTCATGAGAAATTACTACTACAACAGAGATTATTTCATGAGAAATTACTACTAGAAAAGAGATTATTTCATGAGAAATTACTACTAGAAAAGAGATTATTTCATGAGAAATTACTACTAGAAAAGAGATTATTTCATGAGAGATTACTACTACAACAGAGATCATTTCGTGAGAAATTACTACTACAACAGAGATTATTTCATGAGAAATTACTACTACAACAGAGATTATTTCATGAGAAATTACTACTAGAAAAGAGATTATTTCATGAGAAATTACTACTACAACAGAGATTATTTCATGAGAAATTACTACTACAACAGAGATTATTTCATGAGAAATTACTACTACAACAGAGATTATTTCATGAGAAATTACTACTAGAAAAGAGATTATTTCATGAGAAATTACTACTACAACAGAGATTATTTCATGAGAGATTACTACCATGACAACAGAGATTATTTCATGAGAGATTACTACCATGACAACAGAGATTATTTCATGAGAGATTACTACCATGACAACAGAGATTATTTCATGAATATTAAATGATTATAACTTATATTTCACAGGAATATAACAGTTGAAGAGAGTGTTAGTAAATCGATAGACACCATACACACCTGTTTGCTGCATATAGTTATTTCATCAGATATGTGTTTCTGATTGTCTCTACATATCTGCATTATATTACTCTCTAAAATAGAAGTTCACACTGATACATGGATCAAGGGTAAACTAGTTCATGTTTACTCTTTAGTTGACATGTCTCCTATACGGCCGCTCGGTCACGATGTATGTATTATTTATGTCGCAACCCCTTGATCTATCTATCTGTCTATCTATTATCTATACATGTGTATATCTATTCGCTGTGTCCTTAGTATGCATTGCCGCGTCAGGTGTGGAAGAGTTCTCTGGAGATGGCCTTCTTGTTTTTAAGCTTGTTCCTGTAGCTTCTTTGATTTCTGTGATCCATATTTTACATGGTCTGCCTCTGGTTTTATAGCCGTGATTAGTAAGGATAAGTATCGATGATAAGTGAGGAAAACAATCAGATCATTCAAGATAGATGATGTTTTATGGGAACAAAGCACAGAACCATTGTGTAAAAGATTGCGCAGACAGGTAGATGGATAAACAGAAGAATTGATGAAAGAAAAACAACCGTTAGGTAGGTAGTTATGAAGATAGGTAGGTAGGTATTTAGGGCTATAGGTAGGTAGGTATTTAGGACGATAGGTAGGTAGGTATTTAGGACGATAGGTAGGTAGGATTAGATGGGAATATAGTGTGTGGTTCTGTGGGTAAGTATGTAGTTAGGTAGATAGGTGGTTAGTGGATCGATAGGTAGGTAGGTGGTTAGTGGATCGATAGGTAGGTAGGTGAGTATTTAAATGGATGGATATATCGATTTTGTTTATAAATATATCAGAATATCAAATATGCATGTTCTTTGAAATTTGATCTTTTACGTCTCAACATTTCTGTAACTTACTGGTTGGCATCTATTGTTGTGTCTCCTTGACTGAAGTGTGTGAGGAATCAAGCAATGGGTGCACAGACACCTGTTGAGTACAAATGCAAGAATATATATATAAATATATTGATGTTTCAATTGGAGAGCACGTAGATGTTAGCTCCGGCGAGTATTACAAGTAATAACCTTTCTATAATAAATATTAAAGAAACTAATTTGTGTATGTCTACTGATACAGTAATTCGATACTACGTACTTACTGCGCAAAACTAAACTACAACAGGTAAATCAAGGAATAGAGTAGTGAAGTTTTGCTAATCGCTAAAGACACACATACTAACATACACAAATCGACGTTTCGACGGAAAGGCCTTTATCAAGACAAAAATTAAAACAAAATTAAAACATTCAACAGAAACGGACAGTAAGAATTATTGACGTCACATTGACATTTGTAATGTAGATTGGCTCATTGAGCTCCTGCCTCATGTATGATTCTAGGTGTGTCATAAGGTCAATTTGTTTCGTGTCACATGTATGTAGTGATTTTTAATACAATCATTGTCCGGTGTCATTTCATCTCTTCAGAACAATCTACATTACAAATGCCAATGTGACGTCTACAATTGCAGGCATATATATATACATATATATATATATAGGTAGATCTCTCCATCGTTTATAACGCATTAGATGATCAGACTTATTATCAAATGGTGAGTTGTGGAAGAGAATATACCAGTCCCGTGGAAGTAGAGAGAAGAAATAAATTAGATTTAAATCCAGAAATATCTGAAAAAGAAAGTGGAACAGAAGATCAACTTTATTGTGGGTACAGTTGTAGAGTTGTGGGTACAGTTGTAGAGTTGTGGGTACATTTGTAGAGTTGTGGGTACAGTTGTAGAGTTGTGTGTACAGTTGTAGAGAACTGTGTAGCATAGAAATCGACGGAGAGCGACAGTTGCCGCATATCCACAGGCAACTGCGAGGAGATATATAGATAGTAAGTCAAATGCTGACAATACAGGCCATACGTGTGGTATCAATATGGCCATATGATTGTGTGGCTTCAATATGGTCAATATAGAAACCTACAACTGTTACAGTTACCTATATCATTTATTGTTACCAAAAATTCTTCTTCTTCTTCAGCGTTGATTCTCAAACTCCCGCTGGATCTCCCTTGTAGCAGGACATTGGCCCTACCAGATTTGCAGCAGGATGTAGTCCAGAGAATAGAAATGCGTTGTGTCACCGTTTTATTTTCGCCAGTGACCCGACACATCCGTCTTTCGTGGGGCTGCCAAATATAAAAAGAGGCTGAAAGGTGTACAGATGAACGTTGCTCTACGCAGGCTTTTCCCCCATGTGTACTTCACCTATGTCAACGCAGTTGTGGAAGTACGTCAAGCGGCATACTCGTAGCAGATAACTCGGCATCTTCAAGCGATAATGCCTGGAATATTCTAAAATATTCCTCCAATGATCGAACTCGAAACCACTTGAACACACCGCAGATGACTTAACCACTATACCAGTAAAATTAAAAACATGAAAAATAACTCACTTGATCTCCTTCATTACGCAAGGAACTCTGTTGACATCCCTGTTGATGATATGGCGACCTGGGCAAGAAACGCCCCCTTGACGGTTAGCACTAATCTGAAAAGATACAGATCAAATCAATTAAATAGTAAGTCAATATTATAATGTAAATAGTAAGGGAATATTATAATGAGACATTGCTATTTCAATGCCAAATACTCTTTGCGAGTTCAGAGAATTCATGCAATGTTTTCCCATTCGTTTTGTGAAATATTTATAGAAACGTATTTGTTTATACATGTATGTGTATTTGCTTCTTATCCTGAGTTCATTCTCAAACTCATGCTGGTGAACGGAATGTAGTCCAGAGAAAGGTATGTATTTTATCATGGTTTACAGCTTGGCTACAATAACTGCAGCTTTCGACGAAGCACGTCCAATTTCAGCATGGATTTAGGGATGAATGAACATGCAGTTCAAGATAGCCAACTTCATTTTCGAACGTCTTGAGATCTACCTATTTTTGTATATTTTGACATTTGCCCTGTATTACTCCAGCCACCTACTTCCTGTTTACTGTTGTTACCCTACACTGGAACATTTATACAGATATTTTATTTAAGCAAAACAGTACAGTGCAAAAAATGGTGACTTCATCAGATGATGTACTCAGGTAATTAACCCGCAAATCATAATATAAACTTGAAAAAAAAATTAATGTGCTATTTTGTTTTACCTGTAAAGCAGCACATTCTTGGTTAGAACCTTGTACAAAGAAGCTATCCTGTGTTCTAGAATATTTTTCCACAGATGTAAAATTCACCAAGGTAGGTAACCGATACAGTTCTTCAAAGCTGTCGTAATTCTGCAGTAGTCTCTCTTTTATCGTCGCGTACTGAGAATTTCCGCATGTGTCTTCAACATCAGTTCCCGCGTCATTACCAGGAAGCTGGAAGCTTTGTGTAACAACACGTGTAGTGGACATCTGTAGAAAAATGTACAATAAAATATTAAAAACGCAAATGTTAACATTGTTAACATGATTATCAGCGAATGTAGTTAAAAATAGAAGAGTAACGAGTTAAATCAATGAAAAGTAGAGCAGTGAGTAATGCTTTTGACATATATGGCATCTATTTAATAAATTGCTTCACATAGTTACACAAATACGCTTCTTCAATTATTTTCTTATACGGTACGATCATGCGTGTACATTTTGATATAATACATATACACACATACACATTCATGTACTTTACACATTTGACACCTGTTTATACACATTTAACATACGAAATCTGTTTCATAGATACCCACACATACATGCAAGCGATCATGATTTGTCTACAGGGATCAGGTAATGCCTTAGATAGTAATTTCTGGAAGAAATAGCTACACACAAATAAGAGTTCTTTTTCTAGTATATCATTTATGTGATATGTACCACCAGATCACAACGTTTAAAACATCCCCTTTTCTTTCCTAAACGACGGTTCTAAATAATTCTACATGGGATTTGTGATATAACTCAATCTAACCAGAAATCTGACAACTTTATATTTTCGGAACTTGTTTGGAATTAGTGCCTACCTATTTGATCATTTCCCTTGGAAATGTTTATCAGTTTATGTTTATGTTTATCAATTCATTAATTTAAATATAAATAGATTTGGGGTTAGGATAAAACGTAACTAACCCGTAACTCTAACTCTAAAAATGAAAATACGCAGGTAGGTACTAAATGCAAACAAGAACCAAATTTTCCTTTAAAATACAAAAGAGAGAGAATTAAATTACTTGCGCAGTGGTTATATTGTGCAGAGTGACCAAGAACTGAAAGAAATGAAACACCATGAATGTTTGACTCAAGTAAACGTTAACACTTCTTTTTTTAAAAATGAGAAATATACGCAATGCAGTAATATGCAATAATGCAGAATACACGAGTTTGAGAGCTAGGGTGTTATATTGAATCAATCCTTCTTTATGGAAGTGAAGCATGGTCAGTAAACAAAATAGTTTCCAGGATTAGCTGAAGGAAACTGAAATGTTGCTTTTAAGAAGAGTGCTGAAACTTCCATGGACCGCCAAGAAAATTAATGTAGAATTTCTCACAGATACTGGAGTAAAACGACAAATTATAGTAACAATTAGAAACAGACAATCAAGATTTTTAGGGCATATGATTAGAAAAGTAAGACTTGAACATTTTTAACCACCGGAAAGATCAATGGGAAAATAGACAGAGGAAGACAACGAGAGAAATTTCTGGATGAGTTGTCACTGTAGTACAAAAAGAAATCACCAACTTAACTTATTAACAACACGAAAGACATAGCGTTGTGGACAAGCATACGCGCCTATGCCACACCTATATTAAACAAATATTTATATCAACGACTGCGAATATTAATGTGCCTGGTTAGTTCTGTTTTCCTATATATATAACAGGTTCTACCTACCAAAATCAAATACAGGGCAATCTGCACAATCTTAGTCAAGTTTTGTTTTAGTGCCATTTCGTAGAAAAGTCTTGATCTTTAGAAACTTGACAATCCTGCTTGATATGAACTAATACAAACTGATGATGTATGAATGTGCAAAGAGAATATCGATCAAGTCGACAGGCTAGATGTGAAATAGTTCAAATTTAGCCTTTCTGCCTATTTATGCTTAAGATTACTGTTAGTCGATTGATATCAGCCAAGACACACTCAGATTAGTTAGACTACAGCGATGAAATGTGTGAGGTTCTGTTGAAGTTTTCATTAAAGTTTGTAAAACGATGTTCAATTTATACATTTTTGTATAGGATGCAACCGGGCAAGATTGAGAACAATATTGAACATCAACAGGGTATTTCCTGATATCGAACATTTCAATTTAAAACCATTTATTGTTGAATGAATTGATGAATCAATGAATTGGTAAAAGAATTGATGCTTTTAGAAGTTCTAAGATCGCGATAATTTATTCGGAAATTTTTATGAAAGAACGATTAAAAATCATGTTTATTATTTTTATGATTTCTAATGTGACTTCTCTTGTTCATTCTGTATTTCCATAATGTAAGATTGTTCGTCTGAATAGAAATTGATTTTAATTCAAACTTATGTTAGTCTGATCTATATTTTTAGATTAGTTCAGGACTTCCTTTATGATTTCGGAATATGGCGTATCCGTATAACAGCTGAGATGTGGTTTAATTCAGCATGTTTACTCATGCGTAACCAGGCTGATGGATATACCCGAAACAAACTAACCGGAAAATATTCAAACAATTTGATATGTCTACGTTGTGGAAAATTGTATAGTAAACAAAAATATGGTTTGCCAGGAAGTTTAAGCTATCAAAACGTCAAAAGAAAAAATAACAGCAGTTTTGATTGTCGCTTTTTAATTAAATCTAATAGACATATCTCATGATACACTGGAAGACACAATATTGGCTTTCCCCTAAAAATATTTATTAATAGTAATAAGAAACAGAATGAGAAGGTAGAACTTGATTGGGCTTGGTTTAGGTTTGTGTATGTCTTCACACACCAGTCATGTCCGTATTTGATACGATTTCTCATTCAGTATATCTCTCAGGATGTACAGACTTGTGGTCCCGGTTCTATATTACTTGGGTGTTCTTTTGGAAATTTTGGTTAGGTATTCTCTCAGGGCCACGCCGGATCTCACTCCCAGATCACGGGTTCTCAATATTGACTAATGTACCTCCAAATCCATCGATCATGCACTCTTGAAGAACATTAGGTATTCTTGCTCGGTCCAAAGTTTGAAAATCTCTTATACTGGCACTAGCAGCTAATTCATGGTTTCCCTCCACACACTAAGTGAGTCTAGCAACAAAGATGAGAATGATTTTTTATATTCTCTTGTATTTCCTTCCAATAACCTCACTCATGTAATGTACTATGCAGATCACCTGTTTTGTCTTTCTAGAAATCGAATACATATGAACATAGGAATAGTACAGTATGAAATATTTCAATATGAACAACTAATGAAAGTGGACCTAAAGTTATTAGAATTTGAACATGAAAAACTAGTGATAGAGGGCCTAAAGTTATTAAAATTGGAACATGAACAATCGGTGAAAGTGGACCTAATGTTATTTGAATTTGCCAAAACATTTACATTTTCTCTTGGAACTTATTCCCAGACATTCATTCCAAAAGAACGGCATGACATGCATCAAAATCGGAGATAAATAATGATACTGACTTCATTCTAATATCTAACAAACACAATTCCAGTTTAAAGATAAAGGCAAGTCCAATGTCAGCAACCTGCCGTCGGGAATGAAGATGACTTCCTTTACTACGCCGCAGCTACTATGGAGGTGTGGTGTCTAGATCCCTCCTTGCTGTGTCTACCTTTCCCAACCCATGTGTCAAACACTTATTTACAGCTGGGTGGAATGTATAAGATGTCGTGTCAGGCGAGAAATGACGACCTGAATTTTTGTTTGTTTCTGAATGTAGTTTCGAACCAGGTACCCGGTGTAACCCGGTGACAGTAGGCAAGCTCACTTTCAACAAGGCTACCGCGCTCAATGTCAGCTTAAACAAGCCAACAAAAATATTCTATAGTAATAATAATAATAATAATAATAATAATAATAATAATAATAATAATAATAATAATAATAATAATAATAATAATAATAATAAGATGAAGAAGAAGAAGAAGAAGAAGAAGAAGAAGAAAACGAAAAAAAGAAAAGAAAGAAAATACATAATCCGTCAGAATGCTCGAGGGTTCCCACATTGGAGACATCAGTACAATAAGAAACCTCCATCCAAACACATCATGTGTTCGAATAATTATAGGAAAATCATGTCTGAATCATTCAATGATGTTGCAAATTTCCAGATTTCCTTTGCATATTTTCTCCTAGATTGAACTGTTCGTGGTAAAATAGTTTTAGAAAGTGAGTCCTGTTTTATTTCATGACCAAATCAAACAATTTTACAACATTTCATAACCGCGAACATGCTTTCTAATAGCATGCAAGTTTGTATATTTGTTCCGAACTTGTATATTTGTTAAACACAGGGATATCCAGATCTCCAGAGAACTCTTCAACCCCTGATGCCGCAAGGCAAACAAGGGACACAGCGTATAGATAGATAGATAGACACAGGGATATATACAAGCATACATTGACGGGACGTTTCTACCAAACGGCATTTATCAAGACCACAAGATAGCACACGACATGTAAATGGTGGCACTGTCACCAGCGCGTACATAATTGTTTGTGTCAGAAGCGTGGTTATTTACGTGGTTGATAGGAAGTTTATGGTTGCCTGCTTGGATGTGATAGGAATTTTATGGTTGCCTGCTTGGTTGTGATAGGAAGTTTATGGTTGCCTGCTTGGTTGTGATAAAAAAGTTTATGGTTGCCTGCTTGGTTGTGATAGAAAGTTTATGGTTTCCTGCTTGGTTGTGATAGAAAGTGTATGGTTGCCTGCTTGGTTGTGATAGGAAGTTTATGGTTGCATGCTTGGTTGTGATAGGAAGTTTATGGCTGCATGCTTGGTTGCTAGAAGGAGGAGACATCTCAGAATCGTCACGTTCTGACACGAACGTTGCAGAGACTTCTCGCTCAAATTCTCTATTCAATTTTCGCCATATTTCTAATCACTCATCCGCAGTGACGCCATTTCTGGCATTTCATTTCACATAGACTATCCCATGGAGTCATCCTCATTATCATCAACTGCGGTCTCCGCATCGAAGGTTAGCTGCAACAAATCTCCAACTTCCCATGTCACTTGTAGTGGTGGTGCACTCTGCTAGACTGTAAAATTTCATCTTGTGATGTTACTCTCCCACTTGTATCTCTGCTTACCTCTTGCGCTCTTCCCTTTGACTTTACCCTCCAATAAAGGTCTTCAATAAGGTGTCATGTCTTTTAATGTGTCCAAAATATTTTATTTGCTTGATATTTATTTCATTTATTAATTCTTTCTTCATATTAAGTGTTGTTAGAACCTCTTTATTTCTCGTCTTGCTGGACTGTCTATGCGAGACACGCTCGACAGCTAAACTCGTTTCACCTTCGGTGCCTACGAAACCTCTTGGGAGTACGTTGGCAAGATCGAGTACCAGACACGCAAATCCTTTATAAATTTCGTATGCAAAGTATCCATACCCTGCTGACTAGGTCTCAACTCCACTGGGTTGGCCACATCATCCGTATGCCAGAAAAGCTCCTTCCACAGGGATTATTCTATGGAGAGCTGTGCGAAAGTAAACTTTCAAGGAAAGGGCAGAAAAACACTTCAAGGATAGCCAAAAAAACTCTCTCGGGTACTGCAGCATCGATCCTAGCTCCTGGGAGACTACAGCACTTTATCGTTCAGCCTGGCACACCCAGATCATTGTTGGCATCATGAATTTTGAAAAAGAAAGAGATCTGCGGGCAATCCACAAGATCATGAATCGGAAGGACATGTCCTTGGAGGGGGCAGGTCAACTCGCACAGGATAATGAGCTGTTCAGAAGGTCCATAAAAAGACTACTTTCTGCAAATAATATGTCACACGATGATGATGAATTGTTTATTTAGTGTCTCTGTTTCTGAGCCATACATTAATATGGAACAGATGTAGCATTTTATAATTCATGGAGACAAAGATGCAATATATGTTTGTATTTCTGTGCCATCATGGGAATTATGTCATATACAAGTCAGATATTGAAGTAAAACATGCATTTAACACATCAGGAAGGAGGGAAGGGGCCTTTTTTCGCCGGTAATAAAATCAGTATATATAGTTATAAAATCTACTAGAAGTATATTTGGGTCAAATGGCACGAGTCCATGGACCGATGGATCAACAACCAACCAACTAGAAGTATACTGTTGTCGAGAAGTATCTGGTATGACACTGGTAAGACCCACACACCTTCCTCATGCGGATCAACACTGTATGAGAAAGGATAGATTTCTCAATATACTGTGCACAAACTGGAAAAGAACACCGACATTATGACATGCCACTATTGTGGTAGGAGGTGGTTAAGAGGATATGGGATGGGTTTAACTGTCACTCTCATAGTTCACAATGATCCAAAGACATTCTGAATTCAAATGTAAAATATCGAAATGTGCAGATATCGCCGTCAGTCTGTAAATCATGAAATCTCATTCCATTCTCTGGACTATAACCTACTAGTGATCAGAGTTTGAGAATAAATGAAAGAATAACCTTTATTTTTTTTACATCATTTTCATAGTAAATCCGGGTTAACACGTTTTCATATTTTATGAATGGAGTCAAATGTACAAGTCATTCAAGATGTTGCGTACACCGTCTACTTGACGTCACTATGGGACATCACCACTACGACCTTTGCACTTTTACGTATTTTGATCTATTCAACAATTTGTAGTAGTGGGAACCTCTTTGCGTATTTATTCACCAAATCTATGACGTCATGAGTGTACTATATTTGTGTACGGGAATAGCGTATATTTTATGCATCCGGGGATTCTAGTATCTGGATTACTAGAGCAACAACCTACACTATTGTTTATTTAAAAGCCGTGATATAACCAGAGTGGACTAAAGTCTACGGGTGAAAGCAGCGTCTCTTGTCAGTATGGGTTGTTCATGAATTACGTCAAAGAGGTGGAGGGAGGATGGTCGTCTCAAAAATTGTGAGTTGTTGACAAGAAGGCGGAGGGGGGTGGTATGTACATGTGTGACAGTTGTTGACAAGGGAGAAGAGGTCTAAACAAAGCGTGACAGCTGTTGACAAGGAGTGAGGGGGATTCCTTAAACGTTTCTGCCAACTATACGTGTTACATACATCCGTGACCGGTTCCGATAGAAGACCTCTGTACAGTATTAATTAGGCCTTTATTCGTTCTTTTTCTTGATTATTGTTCTGATTTCCTCTTATCACAATTTATATACTTCGAGTCGTTGCCAAAAATAGCGAAAGCGACTATAATTATAGAAATAGTGACCATCGTAAATCACGACAATAATTTAAAATAAAAATAAATGAAGGTCTAATGAATCTGTACATATGACTTCTACTCATTGAAATTGTTAGAATTAGACCAATATTTGAAATTTTGAATCAAAACATATATTTATTTCATACTTTTCCTGTACAACATTTTTAGGTGAGGGTGGGGGGTTTACAGTTTCTCTTACGAGATTATGAAGGGTTACATGAATTATGCACAATTGTCATCAAAGGAGATTAATGTGGTGTGGGGGGGGGGGGGGTTAGGGGTTTGGAGAGGGTTAAAATTTGCCCTCTAAATGTCGGACGTAATATATGCATACACATGATATATTATCTAAATAGTGTCTAAGATGAACTTTTGTTTGAGCGATACAATATAGCTTGAGAAATACAAAATGTGTGTGAAATATATACAATTACCATAAAGCATATAACAAATTGAAAGAAATCATTGATTGGTAACGATGCGTGACAAGATTGCTTGCTACAAGAGATTATAGAAGCGAAATTCACCGGTAAAGAATAGTTTAGTATCCGTAGAGAGAAGTATGACTTTAGAATGACATCCCCAGAGAGAGGTCACTTAACACAAGAGACGTCATCATTAGTTGATGCTATCACGGAAACGGAGACTGTATTATATGACAGAGCAGGAAAACAACTTGGAGCAATGGAAAACATATCTGTATATATTTATTCAGTAAGAAAGAGGGGAAAGGGGTTTATTTACCTAGAAGATGATGATATAATCACTTTAACTGTGAGCAGGTAGCCATTGGTAGTCACTCACCTGGCTATCTGACAAGACCATAACTCACCTGGCTATCTGACAAGACTATAACTCTTTCTATGTTGTGTGAGTTGATACCCAAACTCTTAACATAGTTAACTGTTTCAAAGTCAGCATGGATGTGGTAAGGGGGTTTATGGATATGACAAGGGGGTTTATGGATATGACAAGGGGGTTTATGTATCTGATAAGGGGGTATATGGAAGAGAAAAAGGGGATTTAATGGAAATGATAATGATTGTCTCCCACAATCATCACGCTAGCCAGGTGTGTAGATTCTCCCACAATCACTACGCTAGCAAGTGTGTAGAGTCTACTATTCATTTTGTGATAGAGATACATACATATGTTGATAAAAACCACATACACACATATTGTAGACAGACACACACATATATTTTAGAGAGAAAAACACATATATTTTAAACAGAAACACACATATATTTATACAGACACACACATATATTTGTGACATACACACACATATTTTAGACAGAAATATGTTATAAAACACCGTTATCCTTACATAGTTGCTAAAGCCATTTCCAGTCTTATTTTTAATTATGTTTTTAATCTTGTGTATACTTTGTGTCCACAGCGTCACTTCTGAAGGATGAATCTCAGTTAGACCCCGGGATTGTATAATATCCGTGGGAATACTTCCAAGTCGTGGAGAATTCCAGTCGGTGCTACTAAATTTAGATACCCGTTTTGTGTCTTCAGAAATAATTTAATGTGGTGTTTCCCGACCTATAATTTAAATATAGAAATCTGTAGTGCTTCCTTGTTGTACCTTTAAGGTGCCTCATAATTTCCTTGTCAAAGTTATTTACTTTGAATGCCTGTTCGTGTTCCTGTATAATAGAATTGTATTTTTGACAACTTTGAAAGGGATCAGACATAGAATAAATTTCCGGATATTGAATTTCATTGTTTTGGTTAGAAATAAACCACACCTGAATCATGGCAAGTCCTTATCCACAATAGTCTCGTGAGCTGACCCAAACAGCTTCGTGAATGATCTGAATGTTAATGGGATTTTTGTTGTTTGACGATATATCCAAGTGACCACTGACCAGCTGTACCTGACTAGATAGGTGACGCTATTTACGATCACTCCGTAGGAATATTCTAATGAATGATATGTATGTAATGACAGTGATGGTCCTAGTCTTCGTGGCAGATGGGTTCGAACATTGCAGTGAATACCATACTGTTATTGCCCATGATCATGATACAATTTTCTCATATGCAAACAGGCATCCCACAAATTTCTCATATCCACACAGGCATCCCACAAATTTCTCATATCCACACAGGCATCCCACAAATTTCTCATATCCACACAGGCATCCCACAAATTTCTCATATCCACACAGGCATCCCACAAATTTCTCATATCCACACAGGCATCCCACAAATTTCTCATATCCACACAGGCATCCCACAAATTTCTCATATCCACACAGGCATCCCACAAATTTCTCATATCCACACAGGCATCCCACAAATTCCTCATATCCACACAGGCATCCCACAAATTTCTCATATCCACACAAGCATCCCACAAATTTCTCATATCCACACAGGCATCCCACAAATTTCTCATATCCACACAGACATCCCACAAATTTCTCATATCCACACAAGCATCCCACAAATTTCTCATATCCACACAGGCATCCCACAAATTTCTCATATCCACACAGGCATCCCACAAATTTCTCATATCCACACAGGCATCCCACAAATTTCTCATATCCACACAGGCATCCCACAAATTTCTCATATCCGCACAAGCATCCCACAAATTTCTCATATCCACACAGGCATCCCACAAATTTCTCATATCCACACAGGCATCCCACAAATTTCTCATATCCACACAGGCATCCCACAAATTTCTCATATCCACACAGGCATCCCACAAATTTCTCATATCCACACAGGCATCCCACAAATTTCTCATATCCACACAGGCATCCCACAAATTTCTCATATCCACACAGGCATCCCACAAATTTCTCATATCCACACAGGCATCCCACAAATTTCTCATATCCACACAGGCATCCCACAAATTTCTCATATCCACACAGGCATCCCACAAATTTCTCATATCCACACAGATATACCACAAATTTCTCATATCCACACAGATATACCACAGATTTCTCATATCCACACAGATATACCACAAATTTCTCATATCCACACAGATATACCACAAATTTCTCATATCCACACAGATATACCACAAATTTCTCATATCCACACAGATATACCACAAATTTCTCATATCCACACAGATATACCACAAATTTCTCATATCCACACAGATATACCACAAATTTCTCATATCCACACAGATATACCACAAATTTCTCATATCCACACAGATATACCACAAATTTCTCATATCCACACAGATATACCACAAATTTCTCATATCCACACAGATATACCACAAATTTCTCATATCCACACAGATATACCACAAATTTCTCATATCCACACAGATATACCACAAATTTCTCATATCCACACAGATATACCACAAATTTCTCATATCCACACAGATATACCACAAATTTCTCATATCCACACAGATATACCACAAATTTCTCATATCCACACAGATATACCACAAATTTCTCATATCCACACAGATATACCACAAATTTCTCATATCCACACAGATATACCACAAATTTCTCATATCCACACAGATATACCACAAATTTCTCATATCCACACAGATATACCACAAATTTCTCATATCCACACAGATATACCACAAATTTCTCATATCCACACAGATATACCACAAATTTCTCATATCCACACAGATATACCACAAATTTCTCATATCCACACAGATATACCACAAATTTCTCATATCCACACAGATATACCACAAATTTCTCATATCCACACAGATATACCATAATTTTCTCATATCCACAAAGACATATAATTTTCTCATATCCAAACAGACATATCACAATTTTTTCATATCCACATAGACCTACCACTATTTTCTGATATCCACACAGACATACTACAATTTTCTCATATCCACACAGACATACCACAATCGTTCATGTCCACACATACCTGTCACATATGTTCTTCCCTTAAGGTCATGGATCTTTCTTTGCAAGCAGAAGGAATGTATTTGAGAATATGTAGAAAATTTAATTATTTTAGTACCATTTACCTTCTGAGAGAAAACGTGGATAAAGAACAAACAATTAAAAGAAAAATAGATAATTTTAGGATGTCGATAACAGAATAGGGAGATCGACAAAGAAAGATAAACACGAACACAGAGGCTCTGACTAACAGTTTGTATAATAAAATGTATTAAATGATGCAAAAATCAAACAAAATACAGTTTTATCGGACAGATTTATAGACATTAAACCGTGTTGAAGATCTTACTTGAAGACAGAATTGAAGAGAGTAGGCGAGAAGGAGGTAGCCAGAGATACAAGTGGTATTGCTAATAGTTATACACTTTATAATGTTAATGTGTTGAAAGAGCCAAATGCGAAACGAACCTTAATCAATAATATAAGAAAAAGACAATCTTCATTTTTTTAGCCACTTCATGAGTGATGGAGTCATGGAGAACATAGTCACAACAGGCAACATAGGAGGCAGAGGGCGACAACGTGAGAAAATATTAGACAATTTGACAACCTGGTACGGCAGGGAAACAACAGCGATCTTGATACATAATGCTGGAGATAAAGAGCTGTGGAGAGAGCCATGATCGTCTACGCCAGCCAGCATAGAACCTGATGATAATGATGATACAATATATCACCATCTCTGTTGCTTGTCTTTTACTAAGACATTTTCATCACCGTTAGTTCTATAAGCATCATGATTCTGTGCAAACCTTTTTTGAAATAAACGGTCGAGGTTGAAGGAGAAAATGCGGTAAACGAAAATCCAGTATTAATAACATCACGTAATGGTCTGTGCACGATTTTTGGCAATGTAGGAATGGCTGTGAATAGAGGTGATGGAAAGTATTTTTTGTGATGATGAGTACAGACTGGCACCCTTGCAATTTAGACGAGTTATGGGTCTTGTTGTTATGGAATCCCCTTTGAGAAGTCACGTGGTAGTTATTCATTGATTTACTGCGGGTGGACTTCCTTCCGATGCATAAATAAAGCGCAGATTACTTTCAGTTACCGACTAGGAAGTAGTATTGTCATTGTGATTGGTATTATACTTTGGTCTATTTGAGAATACAATAAGTGAACCAATGTAGTGAAGAATCTACGGAAGATCCTTACATATATTTGCGCAAAGAAATAGAAAACGCATGCGAATTCTAAAATATTAAAAAGAATATTAATAACTCTTTGTATTGAATTGAATAGAATTATAACTTAGAAAAACCACTTACCTATTATAAATAACCACCTCATTGGGAAATATATATATTGTTTAAATTGAGAAATGGCCTGCATGTTTTTGGAAAGCACTTTTGTTAGGCGGGTATGGATCTATCGGTTAAATTTAAATAACACCAGCATATTAGTATGCATGACTGGTTGAGTGGTGGATATAAAGGGCTTATTGAAGCAATTCAGTACATTTGTGTACTCAAATAACTATAGGTATTAAGATAGCAATCTCTTCTGTTTAATGTTTATTAGTTGTAAAATTACATTTTAATAGATTGAGAGTGAGAATAACAAGTGCTAAATTGAAGATAAACATTAGATGTCAATATAAGAATAAAATATAACAAGTTATTGTTAATCTTTCTGTTGCATAAATTTTAATTTTGTCTTTGTTTTGTCGGTTCGTTCTCACTCTCTGACTGGAGATCCGACTGGAGATTTTTCCCAAGAGATCCGACTGGAGATATCTCCCAAGAGATCCGACTGGAGATTTC
The DNA here is from genome assembly GCA_034231615.1 of Meghimatium bilineatum. Lineage (NCBI taxonomy): Eukaryota > Metazoa > Mollusca > Gastropoda > Stylommatophora > Philomycidae > Meghimatium > Meghimatium bilineatum. The sequence goes on along the minus strand of CM067309.1, from coordinate 4,221,791 downwards.
TCCCAAGAGATCCGACTGGAGATTTCTCCCAAGAGATCCGACTGGAGATTTCTCCCAAGAGATCCGACTGGAGATTTCTCCCAAGAGATCCGACTGGAGATTTCTCCCAAAAGATCCCACTGGAGATATCTCCCAAGAGATCCCACTTGAGATTTCTCCCAAGAGATCCGACTGGAGATTTCTCCCAAAAGAACCCACTGGAGATATCTACTGCAGCAAGAAAAAGGAGATTCAGATATTCTGCATAATGTTTTCAGAGATTCATGAAAAAAAATACTGTGTCGTCGTTTTATTTTTTTGGGGTACTAATGAACAAGCATATTCTGATTTCGACGTAGTAATACGCTCAGTGTTCTACCACTTTCATTGATCCTCGCTATGAAAGCAAGCTCAGAAAAATCACCCTAATGCACATAGGAAGTAAGAGTTAATCACTCGCAATTCCTGGGGTTATCAAAGAAACAAACCACTCCATCGAAAGATCTGTAACCATATTGTTAGTAGAAGAGCTGCGCTAGAGCACTTACACGCTGGCTACCAACCTGAAACCTAATCATAATCACGCATGTTTGATCCTATTACCGCTATAGGTATCACTAGCACCACAGTGGCATACACCCACATGAATTGAATTAAAGAGACAGTGTCTTCGTTTGAGTGAAAAAAAATTCCATAATAAAATGTGTATATATCCTTATAGAACACTATATTAACAAGAATAAACAAGTGTATGCTAGTATTAATATAACAAAACAAAAAGAAATAAATTCTAATCTATATAAATGATCTGAGAAATGACTAATTCAACGTTCCTGAGCAAATAATCTTCGCTAGGAAATAGCAAATCACAACACATTTGGTCCTATAATTTTTGTCAGATATTCTCTGGCCATTTGGTGATTAGATACTTTTTTCTCTGCGAACGAAAAGAGAATACTTTTAGAAATACATTATTATACGGTGTAAATAGTATTGCATTTATTATTATTATTGTTGAATAAATGTATTTCTAGATTGAACAAAAAGGACCAAGAAATTTCTACCATCAGGAAAACTACAGAGGTTGAGTGAGATATTTTATCAACAAAAAGATAATTACTAAAGAAGATAATATGAAGCTGTTTACAATGGTAAGAAAAAATTATCTTCACAAGTTATATCTACAATTATAATACAATTACGCAGTATGTAATGTTAAATGTATGAAGAGCGCTGAAATGGCGTTATAGTACACGGATTTATATTTGGTAGGCAGCACAGACCACTGAACATATCCTGGTAAATTTAAGTAGGAAGCCAGAGGACAATTTTAAAAATTCTTGAGACTAACGGGAATTGAACCAGTCCGTTCTACGGCACCAAATCGCCTAGCAACAATTGCACACGCGAAAGATGCGGTTAGTCAAGTACTGAAAAATGCGTGTGCAATTGTTGCTACGCGATTTGGTGCCGTAGAACGGACTGGTTCAATTCCCGTTAGTCTCAAGAATTTTGAACATATCCTGCAAGACTGCAATACACTAAACCAGTTAAGGTAAGAACACTGGCCCACAGAGATGGACATCCACAGAAAGATGTATGGGAGTACTGAGGATATTTCAAATACAGCAACATTTATTACGAAAACAGGACATGCTGTTTAGACATGTCAAACTGCGAACGAGAAGAAGAAGAAGAAGAAGTAGAAGATAACAACATTAGAGTAATATCTACGGAGGTACTGGTGACTATGGTGACTGGTGACTGGATTACCAGAAGCACAACCTCTGCTAATTCTTTTTGGATAAAGGATCTGGTATAGCCATATAGGCCTAGAGTCCGGGGTTGAACCGGCGTACCTTACAAAAGCTGTTTATTTTTATTTAGCTAAAACAAAAAACAGCCAAAAACCATAGCCATTATCAACTTTACCATAGCCATCATCAACTTTACCATAGTCATTATCAACTTTACCATAGCCATCATCAACTTTACCATAGCCATCATCAACTTTACTATAGCCATCATCAACTTTACCATAGCCATCATCAACTTTACCATAGCCATCATCAACTTTACCATAGCCATCATCAACTTTACCATAGCCATCATCAACTTTACCATAGCCATCATCAACTTTACCATAGCCATCATCAACTTTACCATAGCCATCATCAACTTTACCATAGCCATCATCAACTTTACCATAGCCATCATCAACTTTACCATAGCCATCATCAACTTTACCATAGTCATCATCAACTTTGCCATAGCCATCATCAACTTTACCATAATCATCATCAACTTTACCATAATCATCACCTACTTTAACATAGCCATCATCTATTTTAATATAACCATAATCTACTTTATTTTGTGGCGCGTATAATCTTTTGTGTTCTTATAAGCAGCCATTAGAGTGATTGATTGGGACACTTCTCAACACATTTTCCCCTATCACCTTTCACCTATGACTTTCATAACTGTGCATGTTCTTGTTATGCCTCTTTGTAAGACATACACGTTAAGACCCTTAATTATAATATTATTGTGATTCAAACCTCACTCAACATTCAGTTATAGTTAAACTTCTTGATACGCCCTTTTTCCTCTACTCAACACTCTGCGACATTATTCGCTCTATTATTGTCGTTCCTCGAACTTGTCAGAGCATGAACACTGGTACTCTATTTCATGATGATGGGTTGAACAACGGGACATTTATAAAAAAAATATTATTTCAAACCACTAATAACGAGTGAACTGGAAAAGGGCTTCATTTACCACATTCCTATCATAATAGCATTTCTACTGTGTTACCACAGCCACTACATGTCCGGGTTATAGGGTTATTCCTGACTCTCAAGGTATTTATCTCTACAGAAAACATGCTTGCTATTCTTCTTCTGTTACTTCCATTCGCTGACTCTTGGAAAGCGTACATGACGTGTACACTGATTCACTGCTGGTACTTTGTCAAAGTTTCCATAAATACTCAAATATGATGAATTGTGTTACCATAAGAAATGTTTGCGTATTACGTGGAATACAAAAATTTATAACGCATTCTGTTCCTCTGTATAGATACTGGCTGCCTCACTACTGGTATCATGTGTCCCAGGATTGAGGATGTCTCACGATTTAGAAGAATCCTTCTTTCAACCCCAAGCAATGAAAGACAAATTCATAAATATTACTCTCACAATGAAGGACAGAGAGGGTGACCTAGTTTCACCATGGTCAGAGGAAAATGGTAAGTTTTTATTCAAAATTTGCTTTTAAGTTCCAGTCCGCAGGACTCGATGAAGCATATGTTTGGATAAATGCGTGGATGCATTTACATGCCTGTGCATTTTGTGTGGGTATCCTTCACACATCTGTGTGTCCATTTTGTTATGTATTTATTTCTTAACTCTTGGTGTGTGTATACATTTCTTTGTATGTGTATGTGTGTGTATATATATGTTTATGTCCATATTTGGTTTCACATTCATTCCATACGCTTTCAAATAATGATTCTTCTTGTATCTTTCCTTCCCCAAACCCACCCACCCCACCACCACACAACCTCATCATTACTCATCAATCATTGTCATATGCCATTCTGGTTGGCGTAGGCGACCATGACTCTCTGTCACCAGTATTGTTATCAGGATCGTTGTTGTTTCCATGCCTTGCTAGGTTGTCAAACTAATATTTTCTCACGTTGTCTCCCTCTGTCTCTGTTGCCTTCAGTCTTGCCTGTTGTGACTATGTTCTCAAAACCTACCTATCTCATAAAGTAACAAAAAAGAAGGTATTTTTCTTATATTATTGATTTGGGTCCGTTTCTCTTTTTATTCTTTCAACTCCTCCAACCACATCTCTATTCCCTACTTTCCGGTTTGTTTATAATGAAAGCACGCATTTTCTCTTTCACTATATGCGTTTCCATTTCTGCGTCATAGAAACATGGCTTGATAACATTCATTCATCTATTTTGTGTATTATTGTTTAGTTTATAAGTTATTTGTCTCTTGAAAAAGGTCCCATTTGGATAGACACGTTGAGATTTATCCTGTGTAGTTTTATTGTATGTTTTGTATATACTTTTTAATATATTTTTATTCATAGGCAAGGTAAGTGTTTTTAGTAACCAGTTTAATTCATTTTGCTTTACCATTTGTTCGTTCGGTTACTGCGGCAACCTCCACTTTGTCGGACACCCTCCGACTATTTGGTTATTTACACGATCACAAGATTGGCTAAACGAGGCGCAACAATGACGCATTAAAGATCTCACTAAAAGTCTTTGAACTAGACCAAGATACATGGAAAGAACATGAATAAAATAGAGCTACATGGCGGCGATCTAATGTAAACAAAGTTGCAGCATTTTGTAAAAAGTGGAATGTGTAGCAGCTCTGAAACGGAAAGCTGTAAGAAATTCATTCATTCATTCATTCATTCATTTTCCTTTTGCGCTGAAGTTAGCGTATATAGCAGAGGCCAGATCTCTCCAATTCTGTCTGTTCAAAGCTATTCTGTGCATTTCTTGAATAGTGTGAATATTGGTTGTTTTACTTTCTCTAAGTATTGTTCTTCTGAGTGTTTCTTTTGGTCTATCCCTAACTCGTTTGCATGTAGGTATCCATTCAAGAGATTGGTGGTGTATTCTATTTGAATGAAAAAATAATTGGAATGAACTGATTTTGTTACACAAATCGGTCTGGACTTTACGATGTTAGATGATTAATCCAACGATCGACAGAATGACCCAGACTTGATTAGAGAAACACCCTCCATCAACGGACGTCACTACTGGAAGTCAGAAAATAATGAGTAGACCCCAGAAAAAAAAAGCCTACTATAGTGGCCATTCCATGCCCGAACTGTTGAAGGACATTTGCTGCCTAAATATGGCTTATTAGTCATCTGAAAACTCCTGACCAAAGACATCATTCGAACTGAATTTTCAGAAGTGGATGTAACAAATGGTCATCATGAATTGTGATGTACGAACAACATGTATTTATGTATTTATATAGTTCTATGTTTACAAAACAGATAGTACCGATATTTTGTCAAGAAGGAATGCCGCATTAATAATGGGTTACTTTTGTGTTAGAGTTATTGTGGTCAATATATTATATCTAGGTTTCCACAAAAATTAAGTCTGACTACATAGGCATGAAATATTTTTGCTCTTGCCTTTTTTGTCATGGTTGCTTTTTTTTTAATCATTCGTGGACGTGATACGATAGAATTGGCAATAACACCACAAGTTTATATTATTATCACTGAACCGCCAAAGATGGATATGTCCGCTCGTTGGCGGGAATATAAATGTTATTTCCATTCTCTCGACTACATCCTTCTGGAAATCAGGTAGAAAAATTGTCCTACTGCAAGAGATATCCAGTGGTAGTTTGAGAATATGTCCTGCTGCAAGAGATATCCAGTGGTAGATTTAGAATATGTCCTGCTGCAAGAGATATCCAGTGGTAGATTTAGAATGTGTCCTGCGGCAAGAGATATCCAGTGGTAGATTTAGGATGTGTCATGCGGCAAGATATATCCAGTGGTGGATTTAGAATGTGTCCTGCTGCAAGATATATCCTGCGGTAGATTTAGAATGTGTCCTGCTGCAAGATATATCCTGTGGTAGATTTAGAATGTGTCCTGCTGCAAGATATATCCTGTGGTAGTTTGAGAATGAACGCTGAAGAAGAAAATAATCACTAGAAGGAGTAACATATAAATCGCATGTAAAAAAAAACAATAGTGTTATTGCGAGCGCTAGCTTCTTGCGAGCACTAGCTATTAAGATATAATTTTAAGTGAGACATTACGAAACGAACTGTAGACTGACTATAAAAATTCACAGTTCAGAAACAGCTTTTATTTTTATCTATAGTACAGAAAAATTCAATAAAGTTTATACATCGTTTCATCATTTCTCACAGACGACAGCCTAAGCAAACCAGCGTATCCAAACTTAATCAAACATTGTCCTTGGAAGTACGTTGTTGTTTACAACCCAAACCGAATCCCAGATACAATTCTTGAGGCTGTGTGCCTCAACGAACAGTGTAGTGCTCCTGATACAAAAGTAGAAGATACAGGTAAGGTGGTGATGCTCCACAGATCGATTTCTATCATAAGCTTTGTGTGTCATCAAATAATAAAAAAGATGACTATACTATTCTTACTGTAAACCTGGTTCATCGACATCATTTGTATCATCATCATCATGATAACCCATCTAGATCGAAAAGATGCCTTTTTGAATACAACATTTCCGCCAAAGACGGATGTGTCGGGACATTCACGCAAATAAAACGGCGACACAGCGCATTTCTATTTTCTGGATTACATCCTGCTGGAAATCAAGATATGCCATTATCCTGCTATAAGAGAGATCCAGTGGGAGTTTGAGAATGAACCATGAAGAAGAAGAAGAATAGAACACAAACATCCCACCATGCATTTCTGTACTCCGATCTTTGCCTGAATGTGAAGAAACATAATCTCCTTTAATTGTTAATATTATCAATTAATAATTTTCTTTGTTGTCGTCTTCATCTTCTCACATCCTCAAAAGTTCGCTTCAGAACCGTCCTGAAAGGGAATAATGTTTCATCACATGCCAACCCAAACCACACACAACCACGTAGTTTCACCATTTCCAAAGCGATGTCTATTTATGTTCATCAACAAGAACACGTTGTTTCTCACATACACATTTTTTTCCATATAGATGTGCAACACTCGTCTTTAACATTTCATTTCAAAATCCTGTATTGTCCACTCTATACCTACTTTATTTGTCTAACTCTCGCATGTGTGTACAAGAATATGCGTGATTAAGCAATGTGTGTGTGTGTATATAATACATATGGATGCGAGTCTTGAACAATAAACAAACTGGAAAATGATAAATTATAGATGTGGTTCTGCAGAAGAATGTTGAGAGTACCATGGACTGCCAGAAAAAACTAATGTAGAGGTGTTGAAAAAATCAAATGTGAAACGGATCTTAATCAATAATATAAGGAAAAGACAATCTTCATTTTTTTGGCTACTTCATGAGACAGAAAGGTTTCAAAAACATGGTCACATCAGGCAGGATTGAAGGCAACAGAAACAGAGGGCGATAACGTGAGAAAATATTAGACAGGTTGTCAACCTTGCACGGCAAGGAAACAACAACGACCTTGAAACATAATACTGAAGATAGAGAGCTATGATCGTCTACGCCAGTCGGCATGGCACCTAATGATGTATTTTTTAAATACAATATGTGTATTTTTACCAGTATGCATATTCTACAGCGCCATATATAAATGTTTTAGCAGGTTTATCTACACGAATGAACATTTATCGATATGTGACCCAGCACTAAAATCAGATTTTAACAAAATGTGTCTACGTGGGTTTCCATAGAATAAGCTGTTGGTATAGCCATGCCCTTCTTCAAGTGGATAATCTCTGCACATAATTAATTAGGTCTTCATTCGTTCCCTTTCCTCATTATTGTCGTGTTTTCCGTTGGTTATTATTCATGTACTCGGAGTCGCATGCCAAAAAAGACAAGGCGATTGCAAGGATCTACATAATGACAAACGAAATGCAAGAAAATAATAATAGAAGTAACAAATGAAGGCCTAATAAATTATATGCGAAGGTTTATTTTATATTATGCGGTCCTAGTATAGCCATTGTATATAATATTATTAATTAATATATTTTTATATAATACGGTCCTAGTATAGCCAATGTATATAATATTATTAATTAATATATTTTTATATAATACGGTCCTAGTATAGCCATTGTATATAATATTATTAATTAATATATTTTTATATAATACGGTCCTAGTATAGCCAATGTATATAATATTATTAATTAATATATTTTTATATAATACGGTCCTAGTATAGCCATTGTATATAATATTATTAATTAATAATATTTTTATATAATACGGTCCTAGTATAGCCATTGTATATAATATTATTAATTAATATATTTCTACGAGTTTTTTATTCTGTGTTTCTTTTGTTTTTTGTTCTGTCATGTGTCTGTGTGCATATTTAAACATTAACTTCTTACCCACCAAATAACTAACATTACTAAAAATTAAATTCCTGCCCACCAACTAACTAATATTATTAAACGTTAACTTCATACCCACCAGGTAACTAGCGTATTTACCTAGTGAATCAAGATCAACTAATTATCATTGTTTTTATCTTGTGTATTAGATGATTTATCAACGATGCTCTCACACAAACTAGCACCATCGCTAGAGTCTAAATGTGAACCAGTCCACTATTTGCGATGGGTCAAAGTCCGAAGTCATCGGAGATTCAATGGAAGATGGTCATACCTTAAACGGCTTCTACCTGTCACTGTTGCATGCACCTGTAACTCGGAATATATTGAACAGGTCTAGTCCTACTAATTGAATGTGAATATTTTGAATGTCATTTACAATCAAATACTAAATTATTTATAGTATTTATATCCAATGTGCATTTATACTAATCCATTTATTTCTATATATTCTATCATTATTATGCATATTATAGCATTTATATCCAGCAATATGCCCACGCATTTTGCACTCTCTAAAGTAGATATTATTCACTTTCTACAATATATATATTATTCTTGTTTTACAGTACATATTATTCGCTCGCTACACTTCTTTGAAGATTAACTTTTTAAAGTGTGTGTAACAATTATAAAGCCTCGTTAACAAAGGTTTAAGCTCCTTAAAGTGATCAATTTCACTGCTTCTATATATAATATTCTACACTTTATGTGGTCTTTCTTGATATTCGATTTGTAGTTATTGTGTTCCACAGACATAATGTTGATACTTGTCAGAACAAAATAGTATACATGCAATTATGTGAAATATATTATACATGCAATTATGTGAAATATATTATACATGCAATTATGTGAAATATATTATACATGCAATTATGTGAAATATATTATACATGCAATTATGTGAAATATATTATACATGCATTTATCGGAAACATTATACATGCATTTATGTGAAATATATTATACCAGCATTTATATGAAATATATTATACATGCATTTATCGGAAACATTATACATGCATTTATGTGAAATATATTATACATGTATTTATGTGAAATATATTATACATGCATTTATCGGAAACATTATACATGCATTTATGTGAAATATATTATGCATGAATTTATGTGAAATATATTATACATGCATTTATGTTAAATATACATGCATTTATGTGAAATATTTAGATTCGTATCACAAAATGTATATATGAATTATTCTGAAATATATTTTTAAAAACTTATATTGTTATCACAAAATATACAATTTATTTTATATTTATATAAATATGTGTATTATTTCAAAATAGTATGCCTGCGTTTCTTAAATATTTAAACATAATTCTATTGTTATCGCGAAAATAATTATAGGCAAATATTTTTGTAATTTACACCCTTACACTGTCGTCACAAAATGTTACATTACCATTTTTTTAAATACTTCACAATATTTCATCTATTGCCCGGATCTCTGTCGTGGAGGTACATGGCTCGTCTCAACATAAAAAGAACCAGGTAAAATTTTGACATCTAGCAGTTGTGCGTCTGCATAAATTAGATAACAATAGCAACATACAAGATGTAACGTAAATATTGCCTACAAAATCACAGCCATAAAATAATTGCTTTATCATTGTCTTGCATAGGATATACATCCTACGTTGTTATCACAACGTTTTCTGTAGGCAGACATTCCTAATATGTATCGACATTTCTTTAGCTATCACAAAATACTTTAATAACTTATTTGCTACTTCTTCTTCATTAGCTACCATTCACTAACTCTACAAATGTTGCTACAAATAGATTATTTCATTGTTGAACATCTTTTGGCTATTTGCTGGATCTGTTCATGTTCTTTATTTTAATGTATTATTTTCTATCATTCTATTGAGTTGATTAATATTGATCAGTTGCCGTAATCTATTGTCTTATCGGAGTTAACTACCAATAATTATCTGCATTTATTTATCCGTGTGATATTATTAACACTATTTTTAACTATTTGCATTTATTAGTGTTTCTTTTTTCTCCTATTGAAGAAATGGTTGAAAAGTCGAAGAGAATTGCATCAATTGTACTCGGGTTGTCCTTTATGTACTTCGCCCTCTCAGCGAATCGGCACCTGTGAGTGGTACCTTCTTCCGTGATAATTATGTTGCGATAATCCCCTGGGGTATTCGAAAGAAATCCACTTTATAGACAAGCATCTCGAACAGGATTCGAACTGATGAACTCTTGAGCACAATGCGAACTAATTAATCACTGCACCAAGAAGATTCAATGAGTCACGGTGATCTAAAAGTATACTGAAGTCGAAAGATAAGTTGTAAACCTTGAGACAGCACATTGCGTTATCTGGACTACATAAGTATTACTGGCTGAGTTAAACAACTGTCTTTTATGGTTGTCTACTGGCGATATTGTCAAATGTGTTGAATCATTTTTGATAATATATTTTTAAAACAATAAAACGCGCATCATGATGATGATACACGCCTTTTTCAACCGAATATGCTAGTCAGTTGGTTTTATCAGAACTTCTTAACCACAATAGTAATGCATGTTGTAGCTTGGAGAACAACAACATTCCAGATTATGTTATAGTATGTTTTATAACAACATTCCAGATTATGTTATAGTATGTTTGATAACAACATTCCAGATTATGTTATAGTATGTTTGATAACAACATTCCAGATTATGTTATAGTATGTTTGATAACAGCATCCCAGATTATGTTATAGTATGTTTGATAACATAGTAGATTCGTATTCACATCGTTCAGGAAGAACGTGGCACAAGAAGCTCATCTATAGTTCGTGGTCGAAAGGAGAATAAATTGATTACATTCACTTATAATCTTTCTATTGCAGAGGTTCCCAGACTAAGGGCTCACCTAGACTTAAGGGAATCTGTAAAATGATCACCAGAGTTATTGAAACTATTACTACTCTGTATTCCTTCGTAGATCTCAATTTTCCGAGATTACTATAAGTGTAAAACCTATTCGTTCTTTCTGGCTTTCAGCAGGCGACCAAGTGCATATACATTCATTCTTATGATATGAATAACTCTATAGTAGTACATATATGTGTTAACAATTGCATTTATTGAGTCTGTTAGTGACGTCGTATTTTTTACTTGTATTTGTTATCCATTTTTTAAATGTTGTAAATTGTTATTACATAAAAGTTTTATTTTATTTTTCATACATTTCCAATATGAATTCGTGATTCTAATTTATTTTTTTAAATATTGTAATGAGGAATCGATTTTAAATATTGATTTCTGATCCATATTTTGACGTAATAATATTATACAACAGGGGTGGCCAATTAATGGTACATGCGCAAATGGTGACTCGTATTTGATTATAAATATACCCGTTTTAACGATAGAGAAAATAAAGCAAAGCTTTATAAATATTCATCAATTTTGAAGAATTCAAATAATATTTACTTATTCAGGGAAACATAAAATCTCCACAAAACCCTCACTAATCAATTATTCATTATTACACCAAGTAATGTTTCAGTTTCAAAATATTTCATTTGGAGATGAAATTGCTGTCAGATTATAATAATAATGATAAGACACATAACCCGACAGGGCTATTCGGGTGCAACACTGAATACATCAAAACAATAAGCTCTCCAAACAATTCTATTCTCAGCCATTCGGAGAAGTGTAGAAAAATCATTCCCTAACCATTCCTAGATATTATCAATCCATGATTTTCTTCCCCTCTTCTCCTTCCACCCTCGACTGTTCCTTGCAAGATAACTTTACAAGGTCAGTCGTGTCTCGTTACATTTCCAAACTAAACCAGTTTGCACCGCTTCATCACTGCCAAAAGTTGTTCTTGATCATTTTGAGATTAACGGGGTTCACATTTGTGCCCAATTTCAAAGGAAACTCACTGTTTATGTGCTGTAGTAAAACAATACAAATGGCAATTTTAACATCTCTCTATTTGAGTCCGGATGGGGAATGAATTTGAAATTTCATGCCTCTCTGCCACAACAAATCAAAACAAAGTGCATCGAATGTTTTATAGGTAAATTTACAGTTATGTTCATAAGAACATATTTTTTTTTAAAGAACATAGCGTGGACTATATGTGTCTGTTGGCATATTTCAACTAGATTGGAGGAAAGTTGAAGTATTTCAACTAGAATGAGGGAAAGCTGGAGTATTTCAACTAGACTGGGAAAATTTTGGATTATTTCAGCTAGAGTGAGAAAAAGTTCGCACATTTGACATAGATTGTAATAAATGTCGCACTTAAAATACGAGTCGTAGTATGAAAAGGGCGCATTTGAACTAGAGGCCCGTCGAAGACGGATGTGTCGGGCCATTGGCGCAAATAAAACGGCGACACAACGCATTTCCATTTTCTGGACTACATCCTGCTGGAAATCTAGCAGGACCATGATCCAGCTAGATCCAGTTGGAGTTTGAGAATGAACGCAGAAGAAGAAGAACTAGAGGGAAATCACTTGGCACATTTAAATTCGAAGTGTAAACATTGGCGCATTGAATGCAAACGATTGGCTACCCCTTTTGTACAGAAAATAATAGAATAATCTCGAGTCATATGAGATAAAATACTCAGTAAGCCATATTGGCATTATTATGTAATGATGAAGTTTATTATGTAATGATGAAGTGATGTATTGAATGATGTAATGGTGTATTTAGGTTACTATTTATCATGCTTATAATTTGTGGGCCTCCAGTGTTCCAGTTGTTAGTAAACTGGCTTCCTACTCCGCTGATCCTGGTTTCAATTTTCATTTCAATCGGAAATATTATTAAATCACCGACTGCTCCTAGGTTGACCAAGCCTAATGAAATGGGTACAAAATCTGAAACAGTAAAGGTGGCCGACGTGATGTGATGTAGCACCGTATTCTACATACGCCTTATTGGCTTGAAAAATGTATACTTTTCCATATAATTCTTGCAGACATTCTTGAATATACAAACATCGACATCGTGTATGATGTCAGGTTGAGCACCCGATTGACCACATAACACTATGATCTGAGCTGTGACCATCTTGCTGAAGAAAACTGTATAGACCCCTGGAAGTAAACCACTCCCTTTAATGTGCAGAAGGGTTTGAAATTGCAGGATTGTCACAGTAAAGGGTCCTCTAGAGTTGAGTACAATCAAGCGCTAAGCATTAAATCTGACAGTCGCATTGAGTAAAACCATCATCTTGGACTTGCAGAAATTATGGTGGGAAATTCTTATTGAAATAAATAACAGGGAAATATATCATTTGAGCTGAAACTTCATGGCCCAACATAAGGAGCTAAAACTCCACTGACGACATAAGCGGCTGAAACTCCACTGACCGACACAGGGAGCTGAAACTTCACCGACTGACATAAGGAGCTGAAACTCCACCGACCGACACAAGAAGCTGAAAATCAATCGACCGACATAAGGAGCTGAAACTTCACGACCGATATAAGGAGCTGAAACTCTATCCACTGACATAATAAGCTGAAACTCCACCGTAATAAGTAAGGAGCTGAAACTCCACCGTAATAAGTAAGGAGATGAAGCTCCACCGATCGACGTAAGGAGCAGAAACTCCACCGACCGACGTAAGGAGCAGAAACTCCACCGACCGACGTAAGGAGCAGAAACTCCACCTACCGATACAAGGAACAGAACTTAAACCTGGTACTACGTTGTTGGTTATATCAATAATGCTGCAGTATGAATATAAAGTAAATAACTTTTGCAATAAAGCGATACTTGCTATAATGAAGCAATAATGGTAAATATATTATCTAATATTCTAACTATAAATTATTAAACAATAAGTAACAATGAACAGCGGAATACAGACTATTTAAACGTTACGGTTCAACCGGGACCTTTATGAAGAAACAACAAAATAGAAACACACAGAATTATCGAATTATTAAGCAATGATTGCTCGGAGGGTGTTTCTCACCAAATTGTTTCGAAATAAATCTAGCATCTTGTTACCATTGTGTAAAAATTATTCTAATACAGCAATACTTTAAGTGTTCTTTGTATAATATTATCCAATAGATTGATTGTATTGTCAGAGTATTACTGTTTTGTAAATAAACACTTGCTTGGGCTTCATCCCGTGTCATGTCTTTTCATGTTCTGTGCTCTAGACAAGAAACTATAATAAAAAACTTTCATACATGACGTTAGAGACGAGTAAGAAGGTATTTGGTGTGGAATTGGCTATGTCATAGATGGTTAAAGTTACCCAGGTCAAGCTGGGTTCGGATGTGTTAGGCCGAAAAGCGCATATATTGCTGCTAAGTTGTACACAATGATAAATGCATACCATTCTCGAGACTGCATCCTGAAAATCAACAGGAGTATGAGAAGAAACTCAGAAGAAGAATATTTCTTCGCTAATATAATGTATGATGATGGTGACGTAAACCATTTAGCTGTCGACAGACACTTTTTGACAGGGTATATCCTTTTTGTCAAAATCATTGGATCTTATAATTTAATACACCCGGTTTCATATAAAGTTGCAATGGCATGGTTTATGTAAGGCGGGGATGTTCATGTAAGATTGGGATGTTTATGTAAGGTGGGGATGTTCATGTAAGATTGGGATGTTTATGTAAGGTGGGGATGTTCATGTAAGGTGGGGATGTTTATG